>SKCR01009150.1:0-36409 GCA_019454045.1 Zanthoxylum bungeanum
ACAACGAGTCCTCCAAATTAGTCCATCACAAAGGCTACAAGTAGATGGCCATATAGGTGCCCTCACAGCTTTTCCTTCTAGAAAGGTAGTGAATGAAGGAAGGCACCAAACCATTACCTAGCCTCAAAGTGCCCTTGATTAAAACCTCACTTATCCACTATAGACATGGCCAATTAAAACATAAATCCACTCATTACAAGACAATATTTCGGGGCCAATTCTCACATCCCCAGTGGAGTCGCCAGACTGTAGGACACAGAAACTGAGCGACGCCGTTCCTAGGCTCGCGGCCTAGTTGGGAAGGATTACATAACATGGAGTCGCCACCCGGTGTGAACCGGGACAAAGATTTAAGGCGCACTCACCCCTCGCAAGGGAAAGACCTCAACCGTTGGGTTTGGAATGGTCCCTTACTCATGTCACTTGTAATGAAAGGATTTATATAATAATTTAAACAAGCTGAAGTAACACTTATTCCTAAGGGTATCATGCTTCTAAATTCACATTTATAAAATAAAATATGCGCCTAAATATACATGTATTTCACATATATCTTACATTTAAATTTGCATGCTTAACATATATCAAGATAGCAACTAACATACAACTTTACTTACATATCACATTCAGGAAAAAACACAAGCACACATATTGACCCTACAAGCACACATATGGGCATTTTTCCAAGCGGTACGTGGAATTGTAGCCCAAGTACAGACCGCACTACCGTCCATTCGGAATCGGCTACGGAATTTACGTCTGGGTTTCCATCCGATATACCGCAAGAAATAATGCTCAAATGTTATCATGACATAAGCATACGAATTGTGACACATTTACATAAGAAAGATCAACTAATAGGCAATTGTGCATGGATATAATAAGACAGACTCAGTTCAGTGTGTGTGCGTTCGTGTAGCGTTCGTAAAACGCGTGTTCGAACGGAATGAAACAGAATGCTCACGTTCGAGTAGCGTCCGTAAACGCGTTCGAACGAAATGAAACAGAATGCTCACGTCGAGTAGCGTTCGTAAACACGTTCGAACGGAGACGAGACAGAATGCTCATGTTCCGAGTAGCGTTCGTAAACGCGTTCGAACGGAAATGAAACAGATTGCTCACGTTCGAGTGGCGTTCGTAAACGCGTTCGAACGGAAATGGAGACTGATGCATGATAAGGCAAAATTTATGCGCGTTCGAGTTGCGTTCGTGAACGCGTTCGAACGGACATGGACCTGATGCATGAAATAGGATGCAATAAACAGAAAATAAAGGGGCGCGGCGAAGCACTGCCGTAAAGGTGACCTTTTGGGGCTCTTGATCTCTCAAAGAGAGGACCTTTAGACCAACATGCTAAGCCCATGCGCATCACGTCACACGTACAAGACTAGAACCAATCATATCAACCAAGTTTGCCCGATTGAACACATCTCACATCCAATCTGAACACACGTCAACCGGCGCGGCAAAGCATCATGGAAAATGGGGGCTTTTAGCCCCTCCCCATAGGGGATCTCACATCACACTTACTAAGCCCATGCGCTCGATTGACTTATACATACGAAAATAAAGATAATAATATCAAACTAAGTATGCTCGATTGAACGTATCTTGCGTCCAACCGAACATACATCAACCGGCGCGGCGGGTAAGTAGTGTCACGAAGGTGGCCTTTTCGGCTCTTTGTCTCACAAATGGAGGACCTTTGGACTAACTCACTAAGCCCATGCGCTTGGTTGAATCATACAAAAATAAACAATATATTGAATTCAAGAGAAAACTAAATAAACAAAAAGCAACACAACGAAAGAGAGATGGTGCCGTTTACTCAAGCGGTACGTGGAGTTCTGGCCCGAGTACAGATCATATTACCGTCCATTCGGAATCGGCTATGAAATTTATGTCCGGGTTTCCATCCGATATACCGCGAGAGTTGACACATCTCTCATTCATCTAATGCCCACAAATATTACATCTCATAATTCATGCATATTTATATACTCAAAAATCACAACACACCTTTCAACATTACAATCATACAAGAAATACTTAATAAATAATGCGGAAAAGGAAAACAAGTGTGAAAGATACCCTCAGGTCTAACCTTTTAAGCCGTCTCTCGGACTCACGTTCCACGAAGATCGAAAGGGGGGTAAGGCTCCGCAACTTTTCTGGTCCGCTGGTTCAACGTCCTAGCTCACTGCTTCGCTGCTTTGCTTATTGTTCGAACTCCGTTCTGCTCCTATTCGACTACTGTTTTGCTGCTCACTGCACGGGCTACCTGTTTCAATGTTTTCAAAGAACTATTCCAAGTTGTGTGGGTTCTTAGTGCAATTAAAAGTGATTATTTTGTAAGATTATCTATGTAGTTTTCTAGTTACTGTTTTTTAAGGATTTTGGGACTTTTTTGAGGTAATCTAGGAGGTGTTTTTTGGCGTGTTTTAGAATTCGGCTATGGGTGAGTTTGGGTTCGGCTATGGAGGGTGGTGGCTTGTGGTGGTTTCTTTGTTTTCTTTTTGTGTGTGTATGAAGTGTTTTTCTTGGATGTGTTTTGGGTGTGTAGAGATAGTCTAGAGAGATTTCGAGAGAGCTTGGGTGTGAATTGTGTTGTGTGAAGGAGAGGATGGCCTTGGTTAGGGGTTGTTTATATAGAGAATGGCTAGGGTTTACAAGGGAAGGGATTTGTGCATTAAATTAGGATATGATTTAGTTTTAAACAAGGAAATCAAAGGATTGAGGGGGGGACAAAATATTTTACTTTAGGAAGTTGTAATATTTAATTTGTGTTGGTTTAGGAATACAAATATTTTATATGGTAAGTATCTTATTAGATTAGGAAGTCAAATATATGATTGGCTTTAATTGGTTATGATTGATTTTAATTTAGTATGTGATTTGTTTAATTTAGGCATGATTTTAGTTTAAGTTGGTAATTGTTTATTTTAATTGGTAAATGATTTAAATGTTTTATTTTAATGTTTAATATTTAATTTAATATTTAATATTTAATTTGGGATGTGTTTTATGGGCTTTGGGGAGCTAAATGGGCTGGGTGTGAGGCTAGCAGCAAAACCAGAATTACCGACACCGTTCGAACGCTCCCTCGAACGCTACACGAACGCCCGCAATCTGTTTCCCGTTCGAACGAAGTAACGAACGCAGCACCAACGAAGACAGTGAGCTTGCTTATTCTGAATTTCCCCTTCCGATATCCGTTTCCGCGGCATCCGTGACTCAAAAGGTAGTTGTCTCCAAATAAGACTCCTCATCGGGTTTCACATGCGAAAATGCAATGCCTACACTTATGTATGCAAATTGAGACATAGATTACATGCAAATAGGCTATATGCAAATTCGAATATGTGTTACATATAAATTTAGATGAACTTGTTGATGTATGTATGTGGATTTAGAAGCATGATATTCTTAGAAATAAGTATTACTTAAGCCTGATTAAATTATCATATAAATCCTTTCATTACAAGTGGCATAAGTAAGGGACCATTCCGAACCCAACGGTTTGAGGTCTTCCCTTGCGAGGGGTGAGTGCGGCCTTAAATCTCATTTTCCCGGCTCACACCGGGTGGCGACTCCATTATTCTCCGATTTAGACCCCCGTGGCTACTCCATACTCCCGACCGGGCCGCGAGCCCGGGACAGCATGCGTCACCCAGTTTCTATGTTCCCACACATATGCCCCTACGTTGGACCTCTCATGAAGCCTATATAATTGGCCCATGCAATCCATGCAGCCAAAAACCCCATACACGGCAAATCCTCTCATCAAATCACTTGCCAAACTAAACAAAGATTTGAAATCCCCACTTGCCAAACTTAACAAAGATTTGAAATCTCATTCTTGCCAAACTTAACAAAGATTTGAAATCCCCTTCTTGCCAAATACGCAAGATCCTAGACCTAAACTAGAAGGAATTCTCACTTCCTAATATAAGTGAATTGAGTTTCCCTTATAAATCCCTTAAGCACCTTATATAAAGGGAGACCCTAGACGAGAGAAAAGGATCTGGGAAAAAGAAAAAAAGAAAAGAGATTCAACTTTGAGAGAGAGAAGACATGAGAACTTTCTTCGTCTCGGGGGCTTGAAAAAAACAAAAGGAGAGGTTGCCATAGAGAAGAGAGATAAAAAGAGAAAAACAAAAAAGAAAAACAAAAAGGAAAAAAAGAAAAAAAAGAAGAAAAAATGGGGGAGAAACGGGAGGAGGAGTAGAACCGATGATGTGGAGAACTGAGGAGGAGTAGAACTGAGGAGGAGGAGAACCGAGGAGGAGTAGAATCGAGGAGGAATAGAATCGAAGAGGAGGGGAACCGAGGAGGAGTAGAACCGAAGATGAGGAGAAACCGAAGAGGAGGAGAACCGAGAAAAAGAGGAGAATCGAAAGAGGAGTAGAACCGAGCAGAGGAGGATAACCGAGGAGAGGATAAGAACCGAGAAGAGGAGGAGAACCGAGCAGTAGGAGAAACCGAGTGAGAGAGAGAATCGAACCAAACCCTTGAAACCAAGCTTCGATCCTTCCGGCGATGGCCCAACACACTTCCGAGAAAGCAACTTAAAAGATAAGACCTAAGGGCACCTTTGCCATATTTATTTTTATAATTCCGGGCGCTGCATGTCTGGCTGGACGTGAAATACGTCCAGCCGGGTATGCGAAGTCCTACATCAAAAATGGCCAAATCTCTGGCCATATTTCTTCTTTGGCATTTTGTTATTTATTTTTTTTAATTTATTTATTAACTTTTATTGTTATTTTATTATTTCACGTCTATTTTTTATGTCCATTTACATTTCATTGATGATTATGTGTATTATTATCCCTTGCAATATATCGGATGGAATCTCAGACGTAAATTACGTAGCCGAATCTGAATAGACGGTAGTGCGGTCTGTACTTGGGATACAACTCCACGTACCACTTGGGAAATACTCATATATGTGTCAGCCTCTTTCTTTATACTTTATGTATTTTTTCCTCTTTAGTTATTCATTTTGCATTATGCGTGTGTGATTAATTATTTACATTGCATTATACTTTTCCTCTTCTTTATATTTTACATCATTTATATTGATTTATTTCATTAATCAGTCGCCTTATATTATGCATGAGTGATTTACTTATATCTTTGCGTGGAGCCATATTATTTCTATTAATATTCATGGGTGTGCAATTTTGTGTTTATTTGAATTACCTTGCATGAACTGCATAAGACTTGACTATACTATTGTGTGAACCCGTACATTATACTGGTATAAGTAAGGGACCATTCCAAGCCCAACGGTTTGAGGTCTTCCTTTGCGAGGGGTGGGTGCGGCCTTAAATCTTTCCTAGTTCACACTGGGTGGTGACTCCTTCATTCTCCGATTTAATCCCTCGCGGGATAATCCGTACTCTCTACGGGCTGCGAGCCCAACAATGTCGTGGTCGCCGAACATCATAGGCATAACGGTGAACCCCGATTCGCTCCTACAGATGGCGACTCCACTGGGGATAGAGAATCGGCCCCGAAACAATGTCTTGTAGTATTCGTGGCTTTGGCATTGGTATCCAAGTCTCATATATTGTACATATCATTCTTATCCCCGATGGCATCATGTTTCGTGAAGTCGCTTTCACTCAAGGCAGCGGATCGTTATGTGATGATAACCATCACTCGTTGGCACGTACCTAGGGTATAAAAAAGGCGTGCTCACTTGGTCGCTCGAACCCTTGAGTGTGGAGACCTAGTTGTGTGCAACCCTTCACCGATGAGAGCCTTATCCATACCCTTGTAAGCCAACATACAAACCATATTTATGTGTCCTATAGAAGCCACCCCCCGTGCTTGTGTTTGGGCCCCCTATCATTTGAAGTTATTTAGTCATCTTATCGTAAAAGTGTAAACCTGTTGGGCCTTTTCAACTGGGACAAGTTTACACCCCGGGATAATCTGATTGAACGCTTTAAAATGATAACGGGCCAACTTGTATGAAAAGCTTGATGGGCTTAGAAGGTCCAAACATGATCCGAATATGCGAGATGCATGAGTCTGATATTCGCACTGGCTTTCATCTAGTAATGGTACGCCTTATTATGACATATTTGTATACTTTTGGATATCTCCAAGTCCATCTCCGCCACAATCGTGACTATCGAGGGCTCAATTCATCATTTCTAGACAATGGAACGATCCCCATAATAGGCTTAGTCAATCTTGTAAATGGGCGATCTTTGTGTTTTATTGATGAAATGAGACTGAGGTAGCCAAGGTTCACCCCTGTAGCGTAGGAGAGAACGATTTTGTGTACCCTATATTGGTGCATAAAATGAGTCATACCTAGGACATAAATGGACTTACCACATGTGTAGGAGGAATAAGGTCAGAAGGGTATATGTTGTTTTGATAGCCACATGCATCTCATGCATCGCATGCATACACATATTATGTTAACCCTGAACTTAGAAGCCATAAAAGATATCCGTTGGGTTAGAGAATAAGGAAGACTTGTTAAGAAGAGGTTAGTAAGCATGGATGCGTCAGGCAGCGAAAGTTCCCACATGGTTCAATTGGAGTCCAACATCATAAAAATTACCGAGCAACTACAAGCTTTGACCAACGCTGTGGCCAGTCTGACAGTACTCCGCACGGTGAGAACATAAAGTTTTATGGCCAAAATAGAAAGACCATTGGGGGGCTTTCTGGGATCAAGCTCGCTCCTGCTGAGGTCTCCGCCATCAGAAACAAGCAACTCTCCAATTTTGGTAGACCTTTGTCAAAGGTGTTTGAAAAGCTGAAGAGGCAAGGACTCATAAAACCCTTAGAACCCAAACCACTTCCAAACCCTGTGCCACGCCACTTCGACCTAAACCTATACTGTCACTTCCATCACCAAAAGGCCACGGAACTGAAAACTGCACCCGCCTTAGGCATGAGATCCAAGACCTCACCGACACCCATAAGATATCCGATCCAGAAAAAGAACAACCCAACACACACAGAAACCCTATACCCAACTACCAATCAGTTCCACCTCCCGCCTGTATGATCAAATTCGGCCTACCCGAAAGCTTTGTCCTCCAAACTCTCAACCACCAAGCTTCTTGCATAGGGATATGAGACAACATCAGTGAAGATGAAACAGAGCAGGGGAGAGATTTCTAGGAAAACTTCTCGAGCAGTGACGAAGAAGAGGTAAATGAGATGACTTGCGGTGGACATTTTTACAGTGATGTAACAGAGAAAGGCAAAGAAGTGCCAAAATAATGCCGAGAGGTGACAAAAAATACGGATAACACCGAAAGGGATACTGTGTTGCGTCAATTGAAGAAGATATGGGTACATGTCAGCATATGGCAGTTATTTTGCGCCTCTCAAGAGCACATACGTGCCATGGTAAAAGCTCTAAGCAAGATAATGGTACCTGAAGATGTAAACCAGACAATGTTCGTAGGGTCGGTACAGAAAGAGGGTAGGCAGATGATAATATTTTCTGAAGAAGAGCTCCCGATGGAGGGGAGTAACCACAACAAGCCGCTATTCATAAAAGTGGAAGTAAGAGGCAAGAAGACATCTTGTGTGATGGTGGATGATGGCTCATCTATCAATGTGTGCCCTTTGAAGATTCTATCAAGGTTGGGTATGCAGACAACATATTTAAGCCCCTCCAGCATGACTATCAAAGCCTATGACAATAGAAAATGGGGAGTCGAAGGTACTTTCATCACTGTAGTCAAAGTGGGCCCGATAGAAGACGAGGTTGAGTTGACAGTGCTTGATATCCCAGCTACATTGGCTCTGTTATTGGGGAGGCCATGGTTTCATAGACTTGGGGGCGTGCCATCCACTTTGCACTAGGTTATTAAGTTCCTGCATTGATGGGAAGTCATCACCATCAGGGATGAAATAGACAATGCTGTGGCTACTTTAGACATACAGCCTTTCGCAAAGTTCCAAGTGGTGACAAACTTTGAAGAATGGGTGGACCCTAAAGTGGCTTGAATCATGGAAATAATGAAATATGAGTCGGACACAGGCTTGAGTGCTAGAGGCCAGGGAATAAGAGCACTGCCAGATTTCAAGGGACAGACCACTAAGAGAGGATTGGGGTATGAATCCGATGGGAATGAGCCGAATACCAAGAAAAAAAGGGATGACGCTGATAGAATACTTTGTGAAAGCCACATGATATCATGGATAGCCTGAATCCGTAGAAGTCAATGGGATCATAGTACCAGGATTCAAGATCTTCAAGGATGTGAGGGGCAAAGAACCAGAAGCAGAGGAAGATAAATGGGAAGAAGAACTACTACAGTTAGAGAATCTGACGCTCGAAGAAAGCAAAAAGACGGAAGAAGACGAGGCTGTAAATTACAAAGATGTTTATTTTCCTGACTTATTTAATTGTAGTCCTACATTTATTAATAATAAAGACATTGATTTTGCTTACTTGTTCGAGTATTTTACTGTTAGTCTGCATCATAACATGCATGACATGAGCATATTTGACATTAACTCAACAAAGATAAACGCATTTAATCTTGGTACATGTGAAAACCCCAAGGAAATTTCAATTGCAAGTGAGGTTACCTCTGATGAGCGGAAAGAATTAGAGAGAATATTAATAAAATATGCAAAAATATTTGCATGGTCCTATGAAGACATGCCAAGAGTAGACATGGGTATTGCCCAACACATGATACCAACTTATCCGAACATAAGGCCAGTAAAACAGAAGCTCTGAAGAATGAGGCCAAAGTGGGCCGAAAAGGTTAGGGAAGAAGTCAAGAAGCAGATAGATGTGGGGGTTTTTAGAGGTGGTGAAGTACCCCGAGTGGTTAGCCAACATTGTGCCGGTACCGAAGAATGATGGAAAGGTTAGAATGTGTGTGGATTATAGGGACCTCAATAAAGTTTGCCCAAAAGATGATTTCCCCTACCCCATATAGACGTGTTGGTTGATAGCGTGGCTTTATCTGCTATGTACTCATCCGCGGATGGATTATCAGGATATAATCAGGTATTCATGGCCGAAGAAGACAAATATAAGACTGTCTTCGTCACTGAGTGGGGTACATATTCTTACAAGGTGATGCCGTTTGGGCTTAGGAATGCGGGAGCCACTTATCAACAAATGGCCACTACATTATTCCACGACTTGATGCATAAGGAGATTGAGGTATACGTGGATGACATGATGGTTAAGTCAAAGACGAGGGCCAGACATATAGAAGCGCTGGAGAAATTCCTTCAAAGAGTCGATAAGTACAACCTCCGACTCAACCCCAAGAAGTGTGTGTTTGAGGTAACATCAGGAAAGTTGTTAGGGCAAACGGTAGGAATGGGAGGGATAGAAGTAGACCCTAAAAAGATCAAGGCTATTACAGAGATGCCGCACCAAAGACAGAAAAGGAAGTTAGAGCTTTTCTCAGGAAAATTCAGTATATCAGTCGATTCATTGCCAAGCTAATATTAGTATGTGAGCCCATCTTCAAGCTATTGAGGAATGACCAGTCTGTGGAGTGTAATAGGCAATGACAAGAAGCTTTTAACAAAATCAAAGAATGCTTGGCTAAACCGCCCGTCTTGAAACCCCCAAGCCCGGGCATGTTAGGGATATGCCCTATACCCAACTTGTGGATGGGCTATATGTACATGTATTTGTAATATTTTCATTAATTAATAAAATGGAAATCTTTATTATACATGTCTTACATAACTTATATGAATCATCAAACACTGTAATAAAGCCCTTGGAGTAATAAGATGATGGCTTCCACGCCTTATAAGAATCATTACTCTTAAACGTTCCTAGTCATAGTTTTGTGAATAATCTGGGCGTTCACAAAGCGGAGAGACTGTCATGATGATATGATCCGCCCTTAAGTGGGGTAGCCGATCTCATAGGCTACTAGCGGAGATCCGTCCACTTGGTGTATCACATGGATGCATGAGTTGCTCGTGTCCATCGAACTGACCGCCGAAAGTTTTCATATGGAGTGTTTATCCCATGTGTCTGTGAGAACTTTCATGTATCGATTGTATGACTAGTCCTTAGACTTGAGGTCTTTACAATCTTATGTGTGGATCAAATATCTTTTACATTCTCCTTCCCCGGTTCAAAAGATCCGGTCATAAGGGTATGATTGGGTCATTTGTTGAAACACATGAAGTTTGTAAAGATACAACAGAGAATCACCACTCTCTCGGATAATATTTTCTTATAAGAGTAGTATTCCAGTTCGCGGGTTGATATGTGTGATCAGTGTTTGAGACTGTGGTCTTAGCGGAAGAATCATGTGAGATTCTTGGGTTAGCACGATTCATGACACTATCAACATCATACCTTTGACTATATGGGTAGACAGTTTCCATACCCTAGGTCAAACGGTGGGGATACAGTGAGGCGAGAGACCGTATCATATGTAAATCGCATACAGAATGGGTATATATCTTCCTTCTCTTTTGGGGGCCTTGGCATATTGCTAGATGTCAACCTTGGTCATTGAAATCGAATGACCATCTGATCGGAGGATAATTTATGTTCGATTAAATTATCACGATTCATTTCATGTCCAACTTGAGGGGAACCCAAAAGGTCACACACAACAAAGTCGAAATCAATGGTTAACAGTGCACAATACAAATTTAACAGCATATATGATTGCTGTAGGAATTGTTCATAAATGGTTCAATGTGTTTAATTATTGAACAGATCATTTATGAGGTGCCATAGTGGCTTAGGGATTGGTGAATGACGATAGGGGCACTTTAGGAATTTGAATAAAAAAAATGTGAATAGTAATATGAATAGTAACATGAATATTAAATTTTTTTTATTTGTTATTTGTTTTGAATTCCAATTCGGCCCAAACTCTTATTAGGGTTTTATAATCTCATTAAACCACTAAATTAAGATCCAATGGCTAAGATTAAATTAGCTTTTATCTCACATCAGATTCTTAATTAATTTTGTTGTCTTTGGAGAACCTATATAAACCCAAATAATTCTTTACAATTTTTTGCACCAAACCTTTCATATATTGAGTTTATATAAGTGAGCAACTCTAAAGTTTAAGAGTAAGAAACTAATTTTGAGGATCCTTAAGTCTAATTGACTAGAGGAACCTCGAGTTAAAAGTTTTGAGGTATTTGCCTAGGCTAGCACCAAGGGGAAAATACATGTGCACTCAAGGCGTAGTCTTGCCGTTGAGTTTTGGCTTTGGTGTGTGCACCTTTGGAGGCCACACACTTGGGTGGCTCTTTGGAACGTGGAAGAGCTTGCTGAGTTCGAGAAAAGCTTGTAGATTTGAGGGAGGACTGGATGAGTCTTCGGTTCAAGTAAGTCTTTTTCTTTCTTTATTTTAATTAGAGCTCTTATGATAGTTAGCATGTTTAGGTTTATGTTCTTTGCATGTTTTATAAGTTTTTTTGCTTAGAATATATAGTAACATGCCTAGGCTTGTAGAATAATAAAAACAAATGGGTATTGGGTAAAGGGACAACGACATCATAATTTGATTTATTAAATTTTCCGATGCGCACTCGCGGCCGCTTCCCAACAGTGGTATTGATTAGTTCTCTGTCATTTGAACTCGAAATTGGGTGTGTAAAAGCTCGTTGGAAAGCTAAAATCCTGAACTTAATTTTAGGCACAAGTTTTTCATGATTTGGTTAAGATTTGAATTGTGAAATTGCATTTAAATTCACGCATCTGTAAAAAAATGTGAATAGTAAATTTATTTGAATAAAATAAAATACAATATCATAATTAAATATTAATCAAAGTTATTTAATGCCTAAAATAATTCCAACATATTAAAACTCATATGCTTGATGATTCTATGTATGATTAGTTTGGCATGATTATTTTAGGGTGCAAGCATCTAGAGACTTTCTAAGGAAATAAAGAGTGTATTGCTTATCCCTTAGCTAAGTAATTATTCTGTGATGAACTTAGAGATTTATTACCTTTAAGGCTAATAGATACAAATGGGGTGAGACCAAGGCGTTAATAAAACTTTCCAAACTAAAGTTAATTTAACCAAAGGTATTACTAGAGATAGATAATGATTTGGTGTCTTCCTTCACTCACTACCTTTTTATAGACAAAATGAAAAGCTGTGAAGACATCTAGATAATCATTTACTTAAAGCTGACCTTAAAGCATATTTTAAGTGTTGGACTAATTTGGAGGATCTATTGTTTGTTCCTGTCACCAAAGCAATAAGAGCCTAAGAGCTAAGGGTATTTAAGAGAGTTCGCTCCACCCTCCCTCTGGGGAATTTTCAATGGAGGAATCCATTTGACAGTTATTCACTTAAACTTGCTAAAATCCTCAATAATAATTTAAGTCTAAAATTTGCCTCCCATTGTAAAGTATAGACCCAAAGGTCTTAAACCATATTGGCAGGACTAGGCTTTACCAGATTGATCAATACCAATTTGTCCCTAAATCGTACTATTGACAATGGTTTGACTTTTCTGAGTCATAAGACGCAGCGACCCTTAGGCGTGGTCTTATAACTTAGTGGCAAAGATTGAGTGTCCACAAGGACTAGCATAAGCTATGACATGTTTGATTGCCCAACCCAATGATCAAGGAATTGTGATTTATATCATAAATTGGTTGGGAACCTACCTAATTATCGTATTTTATAACGACCGGCCCTAGTCGGAGTTATGAAATGATGATAATGAGATCCTTGCCCACAAGAAATCCATCATATTGGGGTTGATGTAATTTGCTTAAAATTTTAAAACAATTAAGTGGGATCAACTTCATAATATTAAAAGCCCATATTATTATGAAACATTAATGAAAACATATTCCTAATTTTAATATTCTCTTAACAGGTGGGTTAAAATATTTAACAAACATTCAAATGGAAAACAGAGTATCACATCGTTCCATCCTTGATGAGCATAAGCTCAAAGGGGACAACAACAATGACTGGTTTAGAAACCTTAAAATTGTTTTACGACAAGAAAAGGTTTTATATGTTCTTGAAAGACCATTTCCCCCTGAACCCGCAGAAGATGCTGACCAAAATACATTTGATGCTTGGAAGAAACACGTCGATGATGATGAGCAAGCAGTTTGCATAATGCTTGGCTCTATGTCGAACAAACTTCATAAAGCTCACGAAGATATGGATACTCAAACCATCATCTTTCACTTGAAGGAGTTGTATGCAACTTCCGTTCATACCGTGAGATTCCAAGTGTCATGTGCCTTATTCCAAACAAGGTATAAGGAAGGATCTGTTAGTGGACATGTGCTTAAGATGATTGGCCACATTGAAAAATTGGCCAACCTCGGGTTCATCATGGATCATGAGATAGGTCACGATCTAATTCTTCAGTCTTTACCAAAAGACTTCTCTAACTTTATTTTGTAGTTTCATCTGTCTGATAAAGAAGCTACTTTAGCAGAATTTCATAATCTGATAAAGCAAGCAGATAAAGACTTGAAACCGGTGCTTAAAACCTCCGTCAAGATTACGGGTACGGAGCTGAAGCCACGAGGCCCAAAGAAAAATAAGGCCAAGGCCAAGGCTCCAGATCACCTAAAGCCCAATGGTAAGGTGGAGAAGAAAAAAGGGAAATGAGAAATGTTTCTTTTGTGGAAAGAATGGTCATTGGAAGAAAGACTGCAGATCCTTGAAAGCCAATGAAGCTAGGGAAGCCCAAGAGGCCAAGAAGCCGAATGCTTCAGGTATGTTGTATATGATTGAACTATATTCTCAAAACTCTGAACCTTCTACTTGGATGCTTGACACCGGTTGTGGGACTCACTTGTGTAACAATGTGTAGAGCCTGAGAAACAGTAGGAGACTCCGTCATGGGGAGGTTGACTTACGCATGGGTAATGGAGTAAAACTGGATGCATTGTGCGTGGGGACTTATTCATTAGTTTTGCCGAATGGTTTAGTTTTAGACTTATAAGACTGTGTTTATGTACCTTATCTAGTAAAGAACATCATTTCTATTTCTTCTTTATATAATAAAGGCTTTTCATGCCTAATAAGTTGTAATGAATGTTCTATTTATTTCAATGAAATAAAATATAGAGATGGTATTTTGAATAATGGTATCTATTTTTTACAAACTAGCAAAGAATGTTCAACCTCTAATATATACAACGTTAACTCGAATAATATCAATGAATCACTTCTATGGCACATTTGCTTAGGTCATATCAATGAAATAAGATTAACTAAGCTACATAAGGATGGGTATCTCAAAATTTCTCCATGAAAGATTTGGGAGAAACAGCCTACATCCTCGGCATTAAGATCTACCGTAATAGATCTAAGAGGTTGTTAGGACTTTCTCAATCTACGTACATAGATAAAGTTTTGAAAAGATTCAAAATGGAAGATTCCAAAATAGGTAATTTACCTACTTGTCATGGAATCAAATTATCTAAGAAGCAATGTCCACATACTCCTTTAGATAGAGAGCGTATGAGTATGATCCCTTATGCTTCAGCAATAGGATCGATCATGTACGCCATGCTATGTACAAGACCTGATGTCTCTTATACTCTTAGCATAACGATCAGATATCAGGCAAATCTTGGTGAGCAACACTGGGCAACTGTCAAAACAATCCTCAAGTATCTAAGAAGAAGTAAGGATGTGTTTTTGACATACGGAGATTGTTCTGAGATAAAAGTCATTGGTTACTATGATGCGAGCTTTCAGACCGATAGGGATGACAGCAGATCACAAACAGGATATCTGTTTACTTTGAATGGTGGTGTTGTCAGTTGGAAAAGCTCAAAGAAGTTAACTACAGCGGACTGCACCACTGAAGCCGAGTATATTGCAGCATCTGAGGTAGCTAAAGAAGCAGTATGGATAAAGAAGTTCATCACGGAGCTGGAAGTGCTTCCCGTGATAAAGAATGGAGTCACGATGTACTGTGACAACACGGGCTCCATTGCTCAATCAAAGGAACCAAGGTCCCACCAGAAATCCAAGCAAGTACTCAGGCGATTTCATCTCATTAGGGATATTGTTGAGAGAAGAAAAGAAGTTATATAGAGAAAATACCCACAGAAAAGCATGATAGGCACACCCGAGAGTATGGTGTCCAGATTAATACTAGTTGGCTATAGTGCAAGTGGGAGATTGTTAGGGATATGCCCTATACCCAACTTGTGGATGGGTTATATGTACATGTATTTGTAATATTTTCATTAATTAATAAAATGGAAATCTTTATTATACGTGTCTTACATAACTTATATGAATCATCAAACACTGTAATAAAGCCCTTGGAGTAATAAGATGATGGCTTCCACGCCTTATGAGAATCATTACTATTAAACGTTCCTAGTCATAGTTTTGTGAATAATCTGGGCGTTCACAAAGCGGAGAGACTAGAATGATGATATGATCCGCCCTTAAGTTGGGTAGCCGATCTCATAGGCTATTAGCGGAGATCCGTCCGCTTGGTGTATCACATGGATACATGAGTTGCTCGTGTCCATCGAACTGACCGCCGAAAGTTTTCACATGAAGTGTTTAGCCCATGTGTCTTTGAGAACTTTCATGTATCGATTGTATGACTAGTCCTTAGACTTGAGGTCTTTACAATCTTATGTGTGGATCAAATATCTTTGACATTCTCCTTCCCCGGTTCAAAAGATCCGGTCATAAGGGTATGATTGGGTCATTTGTTGAAACACATAAAGTTTGTAAAGATACAACAAAGAATCACCACTCTTTCGGATAATAATTTTCTTATAAGAGTAGTATTCCAGTTCGCGGGTTGATAATTGTGATAAGTGTTTGAGACTGTAGCTGCAGCGGAAGAATCATGTGAGATTCTTAGGTTAACACGATTCATGACACTATCAACATCATACCTTTGACTATATGGTAGTACACCTTTCCATACTCTAGGTCAAACAATGGGGATACAGTGAGACAAGAGACTGTATCATATGTAAATCGCATACAGAATGGGTATATATCTTTCCTTCTCATTTGGGGGCCTTGGCATGTTGCTAGATGTCAACCTTGGTCATTGAAATCAAACGACCATCTGATCGGAGGATAATTTATGTTCGATTAAATTATCACGATTCATTTCATGTCCAACTTGAGGGGAATCCAAAAGGTTACACACAACAAAGTCGAAATCAATGGTTAACAGTGCACAGTACAAATTTAACAGCATATATGATTGCTGTAGGAATTGTTCATAAATGGTTCAATGTTTAATTATTGAACAGATCATTTATGAGGTTCTATAGTGGCTTAGGGATTGGCGAATGACGATAGGGGCACTTTGGGAATTGGAATAAATAAATAAATTAATTAATAAAACGTGAATAGTAACATGAATAATAATGTGAATAGTAATTTTTTTTATTTGTTATTTGTTTTGAATTCCAATTCGGCCCAAACTCTTATTAGGGTGTTATAATCTCATTAAACCACTAAATTAAGATCCAATGGCTAAGATTAAATTAGCTTTAATCCCACATCAAATTCTTAATTAATTTTGTTGTCTTTGGAGCACCTAAGTAAATCCAAAGAATCCTTTACAAATTTTTGCACCAAACCTTTCATATATTGGGTTTATATAAGTGAGTAACTCTAAAGTTTAAGAGTAAGCCACTGATTTTGAGGATCCTTAAGTCTAATTGACTAAAGGAACCTTGAGTTAAAAGTTTTTAGGTATTTGCCTAGGCTAGCACCAATGGCAAAATACTCGTGCACTCAAGGCGTAATCTTGCCGTTGAGTTTTGGATTTGGTGTGTGCACCTTTGGAGGCCATACACTTGGGTGGCTCTTTGGAACGTGGAAGAGCTTGCTGAGTTCGAGAAAATCTTGTAGATTTGAGGGAGGACTGGATGAGTCTTCGGTTCAAGTAAGTCTTTTTCTTTTCTTTATTTTAATTAGAGTTCTTATGATAGTTGACATGTTTAGGTTTATGTTCTTTGCATGTTTTATGAGTTTTTTTTGCTTAGAATATATAGTAACATGCCTAGGCTTGTAGAATAATAAAAAACAAATGGGTCTTGGGCAAAGGGATATCAGCATCATAATTTGATTTATTACATTTTCCGCTGCGCACTCGCGGCCGCTTCCCAACAGGGCCAACCCTTGGTGTTGTATTTGGCCATATAGCCCGAAGCGCTGGGGGCGATGATGGTACAAGCAGGTGAGACAGGGGTGGAACTTGCAGTCTACTACCTCAGTAAAAAGATGCTTCCATATGAAGCCCGCTATTAAGAGGTGGAAAAGATCTGTTTGGCGGGGTGATATAGGCTTCCCAAAATTACGTCATTAATTCCAATCATATAAGATATAAGTGGTAGCAAAGGTGAATCTCCTAAAGTATTTGCAGTGGGTACCCTCACTGGTGGGAAGTTGGGCAGATGGTTGGTGTGCTGACGGAGTTTGATATAGAATACCTCACCTCTAAGGTAATCAAAGGGTGAGCTGTAGCAGAATTCTTGGCATTACAACCTATAGAAGGAGATCGGTATAAGTTTGAATTCCCAGACGAGGAGGTTCAAGCCACAACGGTCCATGGGTGGAAAATGTACTTCGACGGGGAGGTGAATTACAAATGAGCTGGAATAGGAATTGTGATAGTAACCCCCGAAGGAGAAACCCTACCTATGGCCAAAAGGTTGACGTTTGGAGTAACCAACAACATGGCCGAATATGAAGCATGTGTCGTTGGACTGAAAGCACTAATAGCCCTAGGAGCTAGGGACATAGAAGTTTATGGAGACTCGATGTTGGTAGTTCGACAGATGCGATGGGAATGGGTGATGAATGATAATCTATCACTATTTCCCAATTATTTAACTTAATATTTTGTATTGTTTGTTGAGTTTTGTGAATATTTTGATGTGTTTTGTGTTATTTTGTAGATAAATAAAGTTTCAGGACATTCTGTAGGTAATTTGGAGCAAAACAGTGAAAATTGGCAAAAAGGGCATTTTGGTAATTTGGGCGCGTCGCGACGCGCAAGCCTTTGCCGTCGCGACGCCTAACATGCGCCGAACAGTGCTAACGTGCATCGGATCCACAAGTCAGAATCTGAGAAAAGTTTGACTTTGCTAACGTGCGCCGTGACACGTGTCACCATCACAGCCGATCTGCTAACATGCGCCGTGCCACCTGTCATTATCCTACGGTGCCGACAGTCACCATCGCCATGTGTCACCATGTGTCACTCCACGTCATTTCCACATCATCGTCCACATCACCAGGTTGACCGAGTCAACATGTCACCTCACTGCAATGTCATCATCACCAATCACAGCGTGCCACGTGTCGTGATATATGGTGCAATGGTGCCGACAATCGACATCAAATGCCACGTGTCGCCACATCACCGCCATATCAGTGCCACGTCAGCATCAATCATTGACTCTCTTATCCCTATCTGACACGTGGCAGATAAGAATCTAGCCGACCAATCAGAAGCCGCCACGTGTCACAATAATTGATCCCCAACCACCTTGCCACGTGTCACCTTATCACCTTATCCAGAATCTTCAACCGACGAACCAGAAGCTGCCACGTCGACCAACGGGCATCGCGACGCGAGCTGGGCATCGCGACGCGCGCGACCCTTACTGATGCCTATAAATAGAGCGCGAAATCCCAGTTTCAGTTGTACCACTCTCTCTCATCTATTTGATGTAAAGAGGGAGTTCTCTCTCTAGTTTCTTTTAGTTTTTAGTTTTTAATTTTGTAATTAATTTTAATTACGTTTTGTAATGATAGTAATTTACTTTCCTTACTTTTTACAGTTTTTACTATTCACCATGAGGAGGTAACTTCCCTAGTTAGGGTGAAAGGTAATTCTTTTACTATTGCTATTTAGATTAATCTCCCTTAAATATAATATATTCACTATTTAAAATATTGACTTAAAAAGGATACCGCCAGATTGGTCGGTTGGTAATTAAACTTTCTTACCGCCTATATGGCAGGTTCATGGACAAATCTTTTACCGCCTTAATGGCTGGGTTGGACTTAATTTGACTTAATCAGGATACTGCCTATATGGCTGGTTGGTAATGTTATCACAAGTTTATATATATATTATGGGAGATATCTAAATTAGTAGTAGTAAAAGTAATTCCTTTTACCTTAGAATTTTATTTTATTGTAATTTACTTTTCAGTATTACTTTACCGCATTTTTACTTTATGTCTTTTATTTTCAAGTTTTTACTAGCCTAGTTATGTGTTGTAACTAAATTAGTTATCTGGGGTTGTGATGACTTTTAATATCACCGATTTATAGGGAGTTAGATTATAGTTTGGGTATTATAAAGATTTATTTATTGAGTCTTAATCTTAATGTTTTTTCATTAACTGGCCATTAATAAAATTGAACTGGGAAACTTAAAATGAACTAGACATAGGGATTTTAAGTTTAAGACCTTAGACTCAATAGCCCACGATCTTCCTTGAGGATAGATAACCCTTTAATAGATTTCCTTACAGGATAGACATATACCTGTCGGGCGGGGGTAGCCATAATTGGAGCTTAAACTTAATGAATCCATATAATTGGTTGACATAGACATATGATTCAATTGGGTTAAACTGGGTATTTGTGTCTGACCATCGACAGAAGCTTACACATAATTTAGTGTTCCGGTTAATAAATCAATATTTTACCCAACTTTAAGATAACCACTTCATCTTTTAAAAGATATTAGAAAGAAATCCAACCCTAGATAATTTTTAATATGAATTTTCTTAAAATCTACTTTCGAACAATTTTATTTACTTGTTTTTAAATTTAGAATCGTCACCATTTCAATTTAATCAAACAACCTGTTAGATACTAGTAATCATTTGACCTCTTAAAATTAATAGCTTAGGTATTAAGTCCTCGTGGGATCAATATTTTTATACTACTTGAATGATACGTACGCTTGCGTTATACGTGTGTGTTTACGCTGGTCAATGGGAATTGAAGGAAGACCGGTTGAGACCTTACCTACTCCATCTCAGGAAGTTTGCACAGGATATCCCCAAATTTAAATTCCAGCACTTGCCACGAGAAGAGCACCAAATGGCGGATGCATTAGCCACCATAGCCGAAACTTGGGAAAACTGGTAATGAGACCCATTGTGCTGACAACAGCTAGCAGACCCAGTTATGAGATAGAGAGAATCTTGGAAGTATAAGTTGACGAGAAGACCTTGGTACTAAAACATTCTGCAGTATCTGGAACGTGGAGAATTCCCAGAAGGAGCCGCAGCAGAAAAGAAAGACAGAATATCCATTCAGAATTGACTTCCCAGTATATGAGTTTGATGGGAGAGCTGTACAAGAGACAAGCCAATGACATCCAGCTGAAATGTTTAAGAAACGAAGAGGCTCAAAAGGTGATGGAAGAGGTGCACGCTGGAGTATGTGGACCGCACATGAATGGATTGAATTGTCTCGTAAGATAGTGAGACATGGATTTTACTAGTCGACCATGGAAGATGACTGCGCAAAGGGGTGAAAGCACTGTCATGACTGTCAGGCACACGGCAACTTGAACCATCTACCGCCTACGAAATTGCATTGACTGTCAGAACCTTGGCCTTTCTCAGTGTGGGGTAATGACATGATTGGAGAAATCAGGCCGCATGCATCAAATGGACACCGCTTCATAGTAGTGGCAGTGGACTATTACAAGTGGCGTAGATTCGGTTAAGTTATTGCACAAATCAATTTATTACAAGTGGCATAAGTAAGGGACCATTCCGAACCCAACGGTTTGATGTCTTCCCTTGTGAGGGGTGAGTGCGGCCTAAATCATTTTCCCGGTTCACACCGGGTGGTGACTTCATTATTCTCCGGTTTAGTTCCTCCGTGGGCTATTCCGTACTCCCGACTAGGTCGCGAGCCTGGAACAGCGTCGTCGATTTCTCTGTCATACAGTCTGGCGGCTCCACTGGGGATAGAGAATCGGCCCTGAAATAATGTCTTGTAATGATTGTGATTTGTGCTTTAGTTAACCGTGTCTACCATGGGTTGAAAGTGGTTTAATCAAAGGCACTTTTAAGGCGAGGTAATGGTTTGGTGTCTTCCTGCATTCACTACCTTTCTATTAGGAAAAGCTGTGAAGGCACCTAGATATTCATGTACTCGTAGCTTATTGTGATGGACTAATTTGGAGGACTCGTTGTTTATTCTGTCACCAAGCGATAAGAGCCTAAGAGGCTTGGGTTTTTAAGAGAGTTCGCTTCGCCCTCCCTCTGGGGAATCTACAACGGGAAATCCATTTGACAGTCAGTCACGCACCATAACTCGTTGGCACGTACCTTAGTGTATAAAAAAGGTGCGCTCACTTGGTCGCTCGGACCCTTGAGTGGGGAGACCTAGTCGTGGGCAATCCTTCGTCAGCGGGAGCCTTTGTCTATACCCATATAAACCCACATATGAACTGTAGTTGTAGGACCGATAAAAACTATTCATTTATGCTTGGTTTAGGACCATCATCATTTGGATTCAGTTGGACTTTTTGTCTTGAGGTATGGGCTTGTTGGGCCATTTAAACTGGGACGAGTCCATACTTTATGGTAATTAGGCCAAAAGCTTCTAAAATGCCGATGGGCCATTTTTGTTTGGGCCTCTTATCATTTGAAGTTGTTTAGCCATGTTATCGCAAAAGTGTAAACCTGTTGGGCCTTTTTCAACTGGGACAAGTTTGCACTGCGCAATAGTATGATTGAATGCTTTAAAATGATAATGGGACGACTTATATACTCCATACATTGCATGCATCTCATGCATACACGCATCATGTTAACCTCTGTGTCTTAAAAGCCATCATAGATATCCGTTGGGTTAGAGAAGTAAAAAAAAAAGATTTGTCAAAAAGAGTTTAGCAAACATTGATATCGGGAAAAGGAAACTGAGGAACAGAAAACTGTACGGCAAGGATAGAAAGACCATGGTGGGCCCAAAAAAAAAGAGAAAAAATATTGTTTTTAAGTCCTTAATAGTTAGGCATAGGTCCGATGATGAAATTGTTTGCTTTAGGGTCAAACCTTAGAATCTATAAGTGCGAGATGTACTCTCATCCGATATTTTGAGTAGTTGATCTTGACTAGACTCACGAGCACTTAATTAGAGGATCTTAGTAGTAGAAGCCTGAGTAGTCGGCGAGATGACTAGTTGAAGAGATGACGGATCAGTGAATGACCATTTGCCTGGATGTCCATCCTGGTTTACTTATGCAACGATATATGATATGGTTCGAAACGAAGAAAAGAATCTGAAAAGAAAAAACAAAAATAGACCACCTATAAACGATAAGCGTGAAGCTACCCATGGGCGAGTATTAGGACCACCATGAGGAGAAATGCTACCTTAAAGGGTAGGTGTGCTGAAAAAAAAAGAGAAAGAAAAGAAAAGAAAAAAAAGAAAAAAAAAAAAAAAAAAGAAAAAAGAAAAAAGAAAGTTCAAAATGAAAAGAAAGAAAGAGATAGACAAAAGAAAAAAGAAGAAAACCATATCATGTTGAGTACGAGGAAGTAAGAACAGCATATGATCAAGACATCTAGGTTGGTTTGACCCATTGATCCCAATTCTTCGAGACAAAATCATCGAGTTGGCTTACTTAAGGATTAAGCCGCGAAAGAGCCTTGACACACACACACACTAGGAGTCTAGTTCAGATCACTCATGCAGATGATCAGATTTGAGTATATTAAGTACTTTGAAGGTTCTTTGGGTTCGACGCGAAGCATCCGTTGAAGACAAAAATATGTTTAGCTATTGGGACTATCTCGTGAGAGGCAATACAGCATGTTGATATGCGATATCACATCAGAATCAATCTTGAAAATGGAGCATGGGGTGAGGCCCACATCAGTGTCGGTATCAGTTTGGGGGCGAGGACCGCATCATAATCAGTCTGGGGGTGAGGCCCACATCAGCATCAGTTTGGGGGCGAGGCCCACATCAATATCAGTCTAGGGCCGAGGCCCACATCGATATCAGTTCGGGGCGAGGCCCACATCAGTATCAGTTTGAGGGCGAGGCCCATATCAGTATCAGTTTGGGGGCGAGGCCCACATCGGTATCAGTTTAGGGGCGAGGCCCACATAAGCATCATCATCAGTTTTGGGGACGAGTCCCAGGGTCGAGGCCCAAATCATCATTAGTTTTGGAACGTCACATCACATGATTTACTTTGGCCGAGTGCAAGCAACGAAGAGCAGAAAACTAAACCAAGACTGAGGGAGATCAGTCTACCACCTCGGAAATGAGGGACATAACAGGATTTAAGCCATGAGACCAAAGGAAACTGAGCAATCACCAGAAGAGAATTGACAGAAAGAAACTGTAAGCAGGCCTAGGGGGTGACCAAAGACAGTTATAGGCGAAGGACACCAAGGAGCACAAGGAAGACCTAACCCATCGGAATAGGAAACACTTCCATGCAAACATGCATACACACAATTTTTGTCTTGTTGTTGTTTGCAGGTTTTAAAGATAAGGAAAAGGCAGCAAAGACACACAGTTCGAGAACAAAGCCATGGGGAATAAAGCCCTATCTTGACACAGTTCGGGAACAAAGCCTAGGGGAACAAAGCCCACTCTCTATACATCTCGGGAATAAAGCCCAAGGAACAAAGCCCACTCTAATTTTAGTTCAGGAATAAAGCCCTATTTCATCACAGTTCGGGAACAAAGCCCACTCTCTACACAGTTCGGGAATAAAGCCCGGGGAACAAAGCCCATTCTCAACACAGTTCGGGAACAAAGCCCATGGAATAAAGCCCACTCTCAACGCAATTTAGGGAACAAGACCCTCAACTCAAATCGGGAACAAGACCCACGAGAACAAGACCCACAATTCAGGGAACAAGACCCACGGGAACAAGACCCTCAACTCAAATAGGGAACAAGACCCACGGGAACAAGACCCACAATTCAGGGAACAAGACCCTCAAACTCAAATCGGGAATAAGACCCATGGGAACAAGACCCACAACTCAACTTGGGAACAAGACCCTCATCTCAACTCAGTAACAGTTCAGGAATGGACCACCTCTCACAAAGTAACGGTTCAGGAATAAACCTTGGGGTCGTAGCACCTCACCACCAGACCAAGTCGGTCAAAGCAACAAGCAAGTCCAGTGGCAGCTAGCGAGCCAGGTAAGTAAAAATGCATGCATAACTTTGATAGGATTGTCACTGTCACACACTGCACAAGTCCCATCAAAGTGGGGGGGGACTGTAGGCACTGCATTTTTGCATATAAGTCCTGATGATGAGTCTCACATGGAGACACAACCTCTTTAAATTGTGGAAGTCGCGGGAAACGGACGTCGAAAGGGAAGAGTTAGGAATTGACGTCTTATTGGATTTAATTTGCTTGTTTAGCTTCGGGTATGCTTGTTGGACCTCTGTTTTTAAAACACATCTCTAACCCAAAACCAAAGCCACATGCCCACCTAGCCTAAAACCAAAGCCATACTTCCACCTAGTCCAAGCCCATTAAATCACATCCAATAATAATTAAAACATTTAAAACACATGTCAAAAATTAAATCAAATCAAATTAAATTAAATCAAATCCAATTAATCAAAAAAAATCTCATTCCTAAATTAAATAAATCAAATCAAATCTCAAAAATCACATTCCTAATTAAATTAAATCACATGCCTAAACTAAATGAAATCAAATCAAATCCCAATAATCATCTTCCTAACTAAAACAAATTACCTCTCTAAATAAATATATCCTTTCCTTATGATACACAAATTAAATATTCCCCGCATAATTACAATATTCTTTCCCTATTCGCATAAGGTAAACCCCAACCTTTACCTATAAAAAGAAGCTTACACCAACACATTCAACCCTGGCTCATTCTCACGGAAAACACAAAGAAAATAAACCTAACTTCACACCACAAGCCACCCACGTTACTGCCCCAACTCCATTCACTGCCTCACGCAATATTGCCCTTCTTCACACCACAAGCCATTCACAGCAAGCCTTCAACAACCCTCATCCCTCACGCTAAAGCCGTATTCACCACCCTCTTGGGCCCAGCCATACATTCACGTAATCAGCCCTTTGCGCCCAGCCAAACCCTTCACGTAACTAGCCCCTTGGCCAGCCATACATTCACGCAGGTCCCCTCCACTCACGTAACTTTCAATTCAATGCCATAACACACTCAAATCAGCGCACAAAGCCCCCCCCCCACAAATCTGCCGTAATCAAACGCACAAACCCCCACAAATCGGCCTTAATCAAACGCACAAAGTCCCCCTCCAAATTACAGTGAAATTACCCCCCCAAAACTGCCATGTTTTTCCGCATATTCTTCCCATGAAACAGTCCAGAATTCACCCCAAAACTGCACCAGAAACCGCAGCCCCAATACCATTAAAAAAATGCCAAAACAGTCATTTATTTATCGTAAAACAATGACAAAAAAATACAGCGAAAACAGCAGCAAAACGGAGTAAAACTGCAGCCTAAATAGTGAAACAACGAAGGAAAATATTGAACCAGTGAACCGAAGGAGTTGCGGAGCATCAACCCTTCCGAAAACCGCGTACCGCACTTCCGATAGACGACTAAAGAGGTTAGACCTGAGGGCACCTTTTTATTTATTCCCTTTTATTTCTATTTATTTTATTGCTTTATTTCGCATGAGTATTGTGGATTAGTGCATGATGTGATTTCCGGATGAACGGAATATGTGTTCTCTCTTGCGGTATATTGGATGGAAACCCGGACGTAAATTCCATAGCCGAATCCGAATGGACAGTATTGCGGTTTGTACTCGGGATACAATGCCACATACCACTTGAGAGACACACATATTTCGTTTCATCCAACCTTGTATTCGAGCATGATTAGGTTGCTAGTATGTTATTTATTACTTAAGCATGATTTAGTCGAGTATGTTATTTATTTTTAAGTATGATTATGTTATTTCTTTATGCATGATTTAATTATTTTTTTTCGCATTAGGAATTTAATTTACGTTTATGTTTAAGTGATTATTTATTTATTCTTGGTATTTGATGATTCAACATGCTCATTGTATGATATCGTATGTTTGCCGTTATGATAACTTACTTTCAAAGCATGGAAACTTAGAGGTAGGATTTACTTTCATGAACGCGAACTAGATCTAAGTTACTTTTGAACATATATGTTGCATAGATTTGGTTAAGTTATTGCACAAATCATTTCATTACAAGTGGCATAAGTAATGGACCATTGCAAACCCAACGGTTTGAGGTCTTCCCTTGCGAGGGGTGAGTACGGCCTTAAATCATTTTCCCGGTTCACACCGGGTGGCGACTCCATTATTCTCCGGTTTAGTTCCTTCGTAGGCCATTTCGTACTCCCGACTAGGCCGCGAGCCTGGAACAGCGTCGCCGATTTATGTGTCATATAATTCCGTAATGTTACGGCGAAGCAGATGGCCAAGTTCATAGCCCGTAATATAGTATGTCAGTACGGAATGCCACATCACATAGTGATGAACAATGGAGTCCAATTTCAGGGAGAAACAAAGGCGATGTTGCAGAAGTACGGGATAAGGCATCAAAAATCATCACCTTACAAGCCATAGGCTAATGGGGCGGTGGAGGCGGCCAATAAAACTATAAAGAAAATACTTGCTAAGATGACAGAAAGTTATAAAGATTGGGCTGACAAACTATCGTATGCCCTGTGGGGGAATAGAACTTCGGTGAGAACGGCAACATGAGTCACGTCCTATGCTTTGGTTTACGGGATGAAGGCAATATTATCAGTGGAAATAGAGATACAGTCAATGCGGGTACTAGCCGAGGCAGGATTGCCTGAGCAGGAATGGGCCTCGCAGAGGTTCGAACAGCTAGTATTACTGGATGAAAAAAGGTAAAAGCCTTGTACCATATGCAGCTATATATATACCAGAAAAGGTTGGCCAGGGCGTGCATCCCACCAATATCAGAGAAGGTGATCTGGTGTTCAAGCAGTCGAAGCCACTGATAATGGACCCAAAGGGAAATTTCAGGCCTAATTGGGAAGGGCCCTATCTAGTCAAAATGGTGATGGGGAATGGGGCAGTGAGACTGTCAGATTTGGAAGGGAACGAGTTCACCGAGCCCATCAATGTGGACAGACTGAAACAATACTTTGTATTAAAAAAAATTATTGTGAAAAAAGAAAAAAAAAAGCTCGTTGGGTTGTGATGAGCGGAAAATATATCAATATTTACCGCCCCTTTAACTTAATATTTTGTTTAGTTTCTCGGGTTTGATGAACGTTTTGATGTGTTTTAGTTTATTTTGCAGATAAAATAATATCGGGTCTCAATGAAATCATTTAGGATGAAATATGGGTCAAATAAGGGCAATTATTGGACTTGATATTTTAATTTTGGAGATTGGAAACTTGAAAGGGCGTTTTGACGAAGTGCAGTTTTGGAAATTCCAGTGTTGCGCATCTGTCGTATTTTGGGCATAACTGTTTACTCAGATATCTGATCGAGCTGATTCAAGTTCCAGATTAAAGAAAACTTAAAGATCTACAACTTTTAAAGAGAACATATTTTCAAATTCGGATGATTTCATGACCGAAATTGATGAACCATCCAGAAGTGTGTGGAGTGTAATTATTAAAAGTCATTATCAATCATTTTCAAAGCAAAATATTAATTAATAAATAATTAATAAAAATTATTAAATCACCACCAAACAAGATAAGAAATTAGTGGAGCAATTATGGATTTGGTGGAGTAATTAGTGGAGAAATTAATAATGGATTTGGTGGAGAAATTGATTGATGATTTGATGGTGGCAAAATTTTGCCTATAAATACCAAGCCATTTCATTTGTAAAATTCATACTTTCTTCTTTGAAATCCTTAATGAAAAAATAAAAAGATTGTATCTAGTTTGTTTATTTTTAGTTTTCAGTAATTAATTTTCAATTTCGCACTTTCTTTTCTTTACTTTTCAGTTTTACTTTCCGTAATTTACTTTTACGCATAACACTTTCCTTTCTTTACTTTTCAGTTTTTATTTTTCAACCATGAGGAGGTAACTTCCCTCTGCCGAGGTGAAAGGTAATTCTTTTACTGTTACTATCTTAGATTAATCTCCCTTAGACACAACATATTCACTATTCTAAAATTTGACTTAAAAAGGAATACCGCTATATTGGTCGGTGGGCTATTTAATTTAAACTGTTAAACCTGACTAAGCAAGGATACCGCCAGATTGGTCGGTTGGTAATTTAATTTTGGTTACGCCTTTATGGCTGGTTATTTCTTTATCGCCTACATGGCAGGTTCATGGACAAATTTTACCGCCTTTATGGCTGGTCGGACTTAACTTGACTTAATCAGGGTACCGCCTATATGGTCGGTTGGTTTTAATCTCACAAGTGATTATGTTATACTAAGGGAGATATCTAAGTTAGTAATTAGTAAAAGTAATTCCTTTTATCTTGGTAGTTTATTTTCATTTACTTTCCCGTTTTTACTTTCTCGCAGTTACTTTTTAGCATTTTTATTTTATATCTTTTAAGTTTTCATTAGCCATAGCTATGTATTGTAACTAAGTTAGTATCTAGGGTTGTGATGAATTTCAATATAACCGGTTTATAAGGGGTTAGATTATAGGTTGGGTAATTTAAAGATTTATTTATTGAGTCTTAATCTTAATGCTTTTTATTAACTGGCCATTAATAAAATTGAACTGGTAAATCTAAAATGAACTAGACATAGGGATTTTAGGTTTAAGACCTTAGACTTAATAGCCCACGATCTTCCTTGATGATAGATAACCCTTTAATAGATTTCCTTACAGGATAGGAATATACCTGTCGGGCGGGGGTAGCCATAATTGGAACTTAAACTTAATGAATCCAGATAATTTGGTTGACATAGACATATGGTTCAATTGGGTTAAACTGGGTATTTGTGTCTGACCATCGACAGAGGCTTACACATAATTTAGTGTTCCAGGTTAATAAATCAATATATTACCCAACTTTAAGATAACCACTTCATCTTTAAAATGATATTGGAAGAAATCACAACCCTAGATAGTTTTTAATATTAAATTTTCTTAAAATCTACTTTCGAACAATGTTATTTACTTGTTTTTAAATTTAGAATCGTCACCATTTCAAATCAATCAAACAACCTGTTAGATACTAGTAATCATTTGACCTCATAAAATTAATAGATTAGATATTAAGTCCTCGTGGGATCGATATTTTTATACTACTTGAACGATACGTGCGCTTGCGTTATACGTGTGTGTTTACGCCGGTCAGGTTGAAAATCCGCAAAGGACAGCCCATGCAAAATTTTGAGCATGAGTGAGCAAGAAAAATGGTTAATTGTAAAATCTGTGAGGAACAGTTAGCGACAGGGGTATCCTTGCCATGCAGTTCATTATTTCCTACATATGTACTAAGAAGTAATGCAAACGCCTTTATTGAAACAAATGTTCAGGATGTTCATAGATTGCATAAATCCCAGCTAACTGGGAAAGATTAGAGTCAAGTAATTATAAATCATGTCTTTTGTTTCTTAGATGCTGGACCAAGGTTAGGAGATCTAGGAGAAGGAGTGTTTGGATGCCACAGGGCAGCGACGGGCCATGTTCGGCTCTGAGACAATTTGGTCTGGAAATGGTCCAAGAGGCGGCGAGACAGGGGCCCACTTTAGAAAGTGCACCGTCCAGGGACAGGGTGATGAAGACACCCATATTGTCTAGGAACCATGGCAGGAAGATAGAAGGAGCTGGAGTGTAGGCCGGGAAGGGGTACGCAGTGCCCGAGGAAATCCACGGTGACATGACTAAGACGCCACCAAGGACACATCCACGTGATGTTTGCAGTAGTCAGACGCAGCAGCCACTCGTGCCATTCCGCATAAGGAAGGTTTTTCTTCATTGAGGCCCGAGCAAGGTGGTGATGAGGGCCATAAGAAATAAAGACAGAGGCCGGAGGAGGAACCATAAGCCTTAACTTTTCTCGCAATCTGAAAAAAAAAATTAGCTCACTGGATTGAAAACCTGAAAAGGCGACCCAGGCAAGATAGAGCAATCCGCTAAGTTGAAAATCCGAAAGGACAACTTAGACAAAAGATAGGACGAACCTATACAACGATGAGACTCCCAAGAAACCGGCTTACAGGATGGTGTTTTATTCTGTCTAAACCATGAAGCGTCTCGGCCAAGATAATGGGGGAGAGATCATGACCACAACGGATTCCCTCGATGATGTGCAATAGACGATAGTTGCCTCTCATACTATCATAACCCACTAAGAGGTATTGGGCCAAGATACAGAATAAGACTACGCTCCTCCAGGGACGGGACCCTACCTTCATCCTAGAAGATACACGTAAAATGACCTGTAACTCAATAGACGAAGCACAAGGTAGTACCTTTTCCACATCCTCAAGACAACAAAGGAAAGCTTCAGAGGCTTCCTGAGGGTATTGACATTGGAAACGCGACATCACCAGAAGCGTAGTAAGAGAAAAATGCAAGCCGAGAATGGCAGCAAACTCCTCGGGGAGAGGGCATATTTCAAAATCTGGGAATCATAAGACATGATGTTCAGTATCTCAAAAGAAAGAGGCCGCTTTTAAAAAGGCGTAATCCATCTTGACCCGGTATAGGTAACGAAGAGCAGAAAGCTGAGCCATGTCTAGGGATGACCAGTCTACCACCCCGTGAATAAGGGACACAACGAGATCTTGAGCCATGAGACCAAAGAGAACTGAGCAATCACCAGAGGAGAATTGGTAGAAGAAAACTGTAAGCAGGCCAAGGAGGCGCCCAAAGCCTTTTATATGAAAAGGGCACCAAAGGCCAAAAGGATTCCTAAAGGGGTGAAGAAAACCCTCTAGCGCAAGGAAGGCCTAACCAAGGAAGACATCAAGCCAATAGGACAAAGAAACCCCGTCAGAGTAGGGAAGACATCAAGCCAATATACATGCACACATGTCGTATACATAATTTTTGTTTTGTGTTCGCATGCTTTGAAGAAAAAGAAAAAACGGCGAGGAGAATAACTCCAAGAATGGAGAGGAACCTCAGGAATGATGACGAGAAACTCCGGAAATGGAGAGGAACCTTGGGAATGAGGACGGAGAACTCCGGGAATGGAGAACATGTTGGGAAGCGGCCGCGAGTGCGTAACAGAAAAATAAAATTATGATGTCGCTTTCCTTTGCCCAAGACCCATTTGTTTTGATTATTCTACAAGCCTAGGTATGTTACTATATATTATAACAATAAAACTCATAAAAAAAGCAAAGAACATAAACCTAAACATGCTAACTATCATAAGAACTCTAATAAAAATAAAGAAAGAAAAAGACTTACTTGAACCGTAGACTCCTCCAGTCCTCCCTCCAATCTACAAGCTTTTCTCGAACTTAGCAAGCTCTTCCACGTTACAAAGAGCCACCCAAGTGTGTGGCCTCCAAAGATGCACACACAAAAGCCAAAAATCAATGGCAAGACTACGCCTTGCGTGCACGGATATTTTTCCCTTGGTGCTTGCCTAGGCAAATACCTCAAAACTTTTAACTCGAGGTTCCTCTAGTCAATTAGACTTAAGGATCCTCAAAATCAGTGCCTTACTCTTAAACTTTAGAGTTGCTTACTTATATAAACCCACGATATGAAAGGTTAGGTGCAAAAATTTGTGAAGAATTCTTTGGGTTTATATAGTGCTCCAAAGACAACAAAATTAATTAAGAATCCGATGTGGGATAAAAGCCAATTTAATCTTAGCCATTGTATCTTAATTTAGTGGTTTAATGAGATTATAAAACCCAAATAAGAGTTTGGGCCGAATTGGAATTCAAAATAAATAACAAAAAAAAAAAAAATTACTATTCACACGGTACTATTCAAGTGTTACTATTCACGTGAATAGAAATTTTTTTTTCTTATCTATTTATTCCAATTCTCAAAGTGCCTCTATCGTCATTCAGCAATCCCTAAGCCACTATAGAACCTCATAAATGATCTGTTCAATAATTAAACACATTGAACCATTTATGAACAATTCCTACAGCAATCATATATGCTGTTAAATATGTACTGTGCACTGTTAACCATTGATTTTGACTTTGTTGTGTGTGACCTTTTGGGTTCCCCTTAAGTTGGACATGAAATGAATCGTGATAATTTAATCGAACATAAATTATCCTCCGATCAGATGGTCCTTCGATTTCAATGACCAAGGTTGACATCTAGCAACATGCCAAGGCCCCCAAATGAGAAGGAAATATATATACCCATTCTGTATGTGATTTACATATGATACGGTCACTCGCCTCACTGTATGCCCACATATTGTCCTAGGGTACGGAAAGTGTCTACCCATATGGTCAAAAGTATGATGTTGATAGTGTCATGAATCATTTGTTGGAATTCTCTAAGCATCCCAAGATCATTTCAAGCAATGAAAATAACATGCGAATACATCATGGAGTTGCGGAATACTCACAATGATCGGTTGAGCGACGCGAGTGAAGACAAAAAATCAATTTCTGCCTTCTGGATGGTCACGGCAGTGAGCTGCTGTCCTTCTCCATTTTCGGCCATGTATGGTCCTCCAAGCAAGCTCCAAGCTTGTGTTGATGATCTCAAGCTCACGGGTGGGTTTCCCTATCACCTTCGTATGTCTCCGGAAGTGTGCTAGCACCTTTGATTTTGACACAAAATCACTCTTTTCCTCCTTGTGTTTCACGGTGATGAACCAGAAACAGAAGAACAAGAATCGGTCCAAGACCGAGAGAGAAAAAGGGGGGAAGAAGAGAGAGAGTTGGAAATGTGTATTAGTTGGTTTATTGATTTCAAAAATCAAACATATACCAAATAATAAAATAACAATATATGTCATTCAAGCTTTCAAAAGCTTTCCAACCACTTCCATCAAGTCACATCACTCAATCAATCAAGTGACAAGTTGTCACATCACTCAAAGTGACTAATGATTTGACGCTTGATGCGACTAGTGATTTAACGCTTGATTTGACTTGCGTGCCGCACTCGAATTCGAAATGCGAATGCGCTCGTAAACAATCCCGGGCTCGGGTTTGCTAATTCCAAATTAACGAATTTTCCGTTGCGACGTAATTAAATGATTATGCCTAGCGAAATCACTATTCACGTCGCTAACGAATTAATTCTAAATTAACTCGTTCACCCGAATTAAAATCTAATTTTAATTCCGCGTCGAAATCCAATTTCGTATAATATATCGAATATATTATTTATCGATTAATTCCAAATTACTCGTTATCTCTCTTTAATTGATATTTTATCCCAGATAAAATATCTCCGCAATGAATCCCAGATTAATTTTCTCTCTCTACTAATTAATCCCAGATTAATAAAGTGCGAGTCATACGTCATCGGTGAATCTTCGGGAAGTGACCCATGAGATCCCCGGATATGTTGGCAGTAAATTCGGTCGTCGGACTATCCGAACACGTAAGTACCTAGTACTACGTTTATACCGATTAACAAGACAAGGTTGGCTTCTAGCAAAGCGCCATGCCTACCCAATTCTCCAGAAACATGCTTACAGGAATAAGCGATCTATATCAAAAGTAGTATATGTAGTATTGTGTATTTCGATCCAGTATCGTATGTCACGTGCTAGGTCTGGGGCTGGAATTGTGTCTGCCCCGTACGAAGCACATGTCGGATGTCTGGTAACTAGTCTCTATATCGGATAAACATGACCTTGTCATTATATCCCGATGACTGCAGTACATAAGAGTACTAGTACCGTATCCTACGTGACGTCATCTCCACTATGACTGGAGTGATTCTTCCATCTTGACATCACACCCAACACACTACGATTCTCAATATACCCAGCAGAGGCGTACACAGAACCTGTTAAAGCCCTGGACGACCAAAACCAAAGTATATTGATTGTCGCAAGTATTAGCGGTGCAAGTCTCAGGTTAAGACCAAATACACCTACCCTGATTTCGGAGTTCCATAGACACATAGTCATACTACCAATGGAATTCTGAGGGGGTCTATCCAGAGCGAAGCTGTTTCCCGTACCATCGGTAAAACACAACCTCCTATTACACTTGCATGAGTATCCTATACCCAATATATGATAACTATGCCGTTATGCCCTCACAATGCGTACATGTGTAATACTAGTCTTTTACGTATTATCGATGTCCAATCTCGATAATACTCTGACTAGGGATATTTAATGATTTATCCTTCGTGGATTGATACTGTCTCATATCTTCTCAATCCAGGAACAAATCACAGGGACCTCCTATCATTTATATATCTTGGTGATCTAATCACAAATGATAAGAGTGCAATCACCTTTGTCACATAGTTAATTTGTACAACAACACCATGATCTGTACAAATAGTGACGCTATGGGTCATAATTGTCCAACAATCTCCCACTTGGCCTATAGCCAGTCACTCGAGTGTCTGACACCCGAACTATGTACGGTTGGCACAAACTGCTGAGAAAAGGCTTTCGTCATCGGATTTGCATGATTATCATCTGATGCAATTTATTCGATCATCACATCGCCACGATGTATGATCTGAATGAATCAGATGAATATCGAAGTATGTATCTGGATCGTTTATGAGACCATTAATTCTTTAGCTTGCGCTGAAGCCTAGCTCAGCTGCTAAAAGAACTATATCTAATCTAATTAGATTTTTTTTATCAATCCAGAAGGCTTGTATTGCTTCCTCAGCTGCAGCAATAACCCGCATTTGTTGTTTATTCGGTAACAGTATCTTGCTTGGAAGATTTCCAGCTCACTGTTCTGTTATTTCAAACTCTATAGTACCGTTTTGTGACTTATAGTCGTTTTATCGGTTAGGAAACTTGCAGTAGTGATCCCAGTCACTTCAAGTTCTCCATCTCCGTAGTTTAAGAATGTGTCCTTAGTTCTCTAAGATACTAAGTATGTTCTTAACATCAATCCAGTGACTATCACATGGATTGGCCTGATTGTGAATCCATATGCTCAAAGCGTATGAGACACCAGGTCACGTACATTTTTCAATGTACGAGTTCTCTGAGAGTTTTCTCGAAAGCCAAGCTTTCACCGATAATATTATGGGAATATCATTTCCAAGAAATGATGTATTATCATTATTTTATAGGATAGCCACTGTCAGTGCGCTCCCACTAACCCTCTTATATACACAAGAATTATTTTCGTTTTGAATTAAATCATAAACCATTATGATTACATCAAAACAATAATTCTAAGAACCTAATGCTTGCTTCAATCCAAACATGGATCGATTAACCTGCAAACCTTGTTTGCTAGTTCTGGTACGACAAAACCGTCATGATGTTGTAAACATCCTCCAAAAGGTTTCCTTTTCAGGAAAACGATTTTCCCGTTAAGCTGACATATTTCATAAATGAAATATGCAGCATTAGCAAGCATTATCCAAATAGATTTACTGTGGCAACGGGTAAAAGGTTTCGTCGTAATCAACACAATGTTGATAACGATACCTTTTCGTTAAAAGCCTAGCTTTATACGTTGGTATGTTGCCATCCATGTATGTCTTCCTTGAAGACTTATATAGTACCAATAGGCACAATGCCTTGCGGTACATCAACTAGTGTCCAAACATAGTTGATTTACATGGAATCCATTTCGTATTTATGACACTTTGTCATAATTAGGGAGTCGATACCTTGTATCACTTCCTTATACTTTATGAGGTGAGATCAGAAACCCATACCCCAGGCTGTTTTCTGACTCTCTCCGACATACGCGGTTCTTGTGTATTCGAAGATTATTGGTATAGTTTCATCCTTGATGAACTATATGTGTTCCATTAGGATCGGTGCCTTGAATAGTATTTCTCCGATTTTCATCGAGTTTTACTATCCTCCCACTAACCACTGCATATAGGTATTCCTAATAGGAAAACCACATGGTGAGCAACAATTACATTGTTCTCTTATGAGTTGTATAAGTACTATTCTTTGGTTTCCCTAGGATAACATACAATTGGCACTTATCCGATCTTGGTTTTAGTTTGGTATCATCCAAACATATGCCTAACATTCCCAAATTTTAAGGAATGAGAAACCCAGTTTCTTCCTGTTCATATCTAATATGAAGTTTGTCAAACAGATTTTTATGGAACCTTATTCAAAATAAGCTCTGCACTGTTTTTAAAGTGTATCCTTTGAAGGAAATGGTAGCTCAGAGCGACTCGTGATTAACCTTATCATGTCTAACAAAATTCGGTTTATCACTGTTCGGACACACCGTCAAAATGACGTGTTCCGAGAGGAGTTCTCATTTGAAAGAATACTATACGCTTTCAAGTATGTTAGAAACTTATTGCTTAAGTATTTTCATCATGGTCTAACTGTGATGGTTT
>SKCR01009151.1:0-36269 GCA_019454045.1 Zanthoxylum bungeanum
TCGGGAAATCCTATTTCCTAGTGGGCTAGGATCCCGTTAAATAACACACAATCTTGACTTTGGCTAACAATGGTATGCTATTTAACTAGGTAGATCTCAAAGATCAATTGGATCCAATCCAATTCCTAGATCCGGTTAGATGGACATCCAAATCCAAAACATATGTATATGTACTTATGCCAATGTATCTAATACATTTTCCTAACCATATCCTCCGAATCATCTAGGCCTTGGCTTTGGCACAACAACCTAATGATTCCGGTTAAGCGGGACCCATTGACAAGGAAAGTTTCGTAATCAATGTCGTTGGACAAGAAGTGATCTTGACTTTGGCCAACAAATCACAACTTGGACAAGATACCGATGTGGAACAAAACTCTCATGATTCAAGTACATCCTCAATTGACAAGGTCTTGACTTTGGCCAACAAACCAATGCCAATTTTGGATCTTGAACAAGAATCATTCAATGGAAGGATAATCGCTTAATATAATATTGAGGGATTTTTGCGTAATTGGCAACCAATTTAATTATCTTTGTTAGGTCTCATCATCATACACCCTTAAGCATGCTTCTAAAACATCATAAAGTGCGTAAAGTAAATTAATAGTGATATACGGATGGATATATAAAACAATTTGTTCCTAGAACAAATCACTCTCTTTCCTCTCCCCGCTAGCAATATTCTACTTCTACCCAATTACATAATACAATAAGAGAAACCTCATTTACATTGAGGGGAATTAGGTGAGAAGAGAATACAAATAGATAAAAGAGATAAGGCTGGACACGCAGGTCCAATTTATAAATTCTAAATTTACAATAATTTCTAAAATTACCCTTTCCCTTCTAATATCCATCCGCTATACACTATTCATTCATCACATACATGTATATTCATTCAAGACATGATATACAACCAATCTAATCCAATTAATTAGTGTTGTTTAGTGATCATCCAATGTTCAAACAATGATTTGATTTTGCGCGAGTCCAACTCTTTGAGAATAGTACATAAGGTACGAATTCACGAATTATATCGAACTACCCGTTAAATCCAATTTAGTCGTATTCAATACTAATTCAATTTATTTAATTCCAAATTAAATGTTTACACTTTTAATGTGCTTTTAAAGATTAGATTCTAAATCTTATCAAATTGGGTCTCCAAGCCCAACTAACATCCAATGTGTGTTTAATTAAAGTCCGATGGGCTTTCAATTGATTTATAAAGGCTTGGGCTTTGGTCAATGTGGGTCAAACCCAATTACCAAGCCCAAATAAGGAATCACCCTTAAGTGCCATAAAATCAATTTCAAGCCCATAAGGCCCAATTAAACATAAAAGCCCATTAATTAAATTTTAATATTCCAAATTTTAAAATTCATTGATTAAAGTGTAATTGCATGATTAATTCATTAAACCAAATATTTCAAAAACCCAAATTAATTTATTAATCATCAATTGTTCAAAACACTTGTCTACATTTATTTGAACAAAAATCAAGTCCTTTAACATGTCATGTTGTATTCGGCCAAGAGGGATTTTTGCGGTTCGATTTGTTTTTCAATCCAATTGAATCACTAATCTACATCCCGTATGATTTTAAGTCATCTAATGAACTTGAAAGCAAAAAATCCAATTAAGTGAAATGATCTCCATTTTCGGTCAATCAACAATTTTGGTTAAAAATTCATCCAATGCATTTTTCTCAAAATTGATCATGTAATACTTCATATTACATACATTTAAGCATACTCAAATCATCTAATGAACTTGTGCATGCAAAATACCAAACCAGTAAAATGACCTACACATTCGGCCAAGGCATCAATTTTGGGGAAAAATTATCCAATGCATTTTTCTCAAAATTGATCATGTATAATATCATATATCATACATATAATCATGCTTAAGTCATCAAATAAACTTGTGCATGAAAAATTCCAAACCAATGGAAGCACCTCCACATTCGCCAAGACAACCACTTTGGGAAAATCATCCAATGCATTTTTCTTAAAATTGATCATGTAATATATCATATAACATACATATAAGCATACTTTAGCATCCAATTTCACAAGAACATGCTTCAATCAATTTTCCCCAAATTAACCCTAATGTATTTCATGCTTAAACATGGCTCTGATACCATTGTTGGTTTCTATAATTAGTCCCAAAGAAAGATTAAGCCATAGAAATACAAATAACATACATGCAAAGCTAGAAACATGGCGGAATCATACTTACTAAGCTTTGTGACGAAAATGATGAAGACAATCCTTGAGTCTTCAAGGTGGAAGTTTCGGCCAAGATGAATAGGAAGAGAAGCTCCAAGTCTTCAAGTGTTCCAAGCTCCAAGGTTGTTTCCCTATCACCTCTTTAGATCCTTCAATGTGCTAGCAAAATGGAGAAATGAAAATGATTTTTCTGCCTTTGGTTTGAAGCTCACGGCGTGAGCAAAGGAGAGGAAGAGGAGTGTTAGACTTTTCAATTTTGGTTCACTTTCCTTTTTTTGTTACCAAAAAACGTGAGTTGCCAAATGAAAAGCAATGATAAGATATCAAATACCAAAATGAATTTTTAATTAAAAAACCCTTCAAAAACCGTGAAAGGTTTTCCCTCTAAAGGAAAATTCATCATATGCCATCATTATCTCACATTGAGAATAGAGACAATGTATCATCCCATAAAGGTGACTAGATACATCCATCATCTATTCGTGTCAAGTAATGAGATATCGCGATGTGATTTGCGGATTCCACCCGTTTCAAAATACGAATGTGTCCGCAAACACTTTCGGGCCCAAATTCGCTAATTCCGAATTAACGAATTTCCGTCGCGACGAGAATTAAATAATTACGCCTAGCGGAATTATTATTCAGATCGCTAACGAATTAATTCCAAATTAATTCGTTTGCCCGAATTAAAATCCGATTTTAATTCCGCGTCGAAATCTAATTTCGTTTATAATATATCGAATATATTATTTTATCGATTAATTCCAAATTAATCGATCTCTCTCTCTCTCCTAATAAGGCATTTTATCCAAGATAAAGTTTCTCCTGTAATTAATCCAAGATTAATAAAGTTCGAATCAAACATCATAGGTGAATCTTCAGGAAGCGACCCAAGAGATCTCCGGATATGTTGGCAGTAAATACGGTCGTTGGATAATCCAAACACGTACGTACCTCGTACTACGTTTTTACCGATTTACAAGACAAGGTTGGCTTCTAGCAAAGCGCCATGCCTACCCAATTCTCCAGAAATATTCTTACTGGAATATTATATCTTTATCAAGCGTAGTATACCGTAGTATCGCGTACATCGATCCAGTATCGGACGATCACATGTTAGGCCTGGGGCTGGAAAGTGTCTGCCCCGTACGAAACATATATCGGACATCAAACAACTAGTCTCTTTAAATCGGACAATCCTGACCTGGTCATATTGTCCCGACGGTTGCAACCTTTTATAGAGTACTAGTTCTGTATCATGCGTGATCATCATCTCCATATGTCTGAAGTGATACTTCCATCTTGACATCACATCCAGTACACTACGATTCTCGATAAACCCAGAAGAGGTGTACACAGAACCGGTTAAAGCCCCGAACCACCAAAACCAAAGTTTACCGATTGTCGCAAGTACTAGCGATGCAAGTCTCAGGTTAAGACCATATACACCTACCCTGATGCGGCCTCCCATAGACACGCAGACATACTACCAATGGGATTCCGCGGGGTCTATCCAGAGCGAAGCTATTTTCCGTACCATCGGTAAAACACAACCTCCTATCGCACTTGCATAAGTATCCAATACTTAAATATATGAGAACTATGCCGTTGTGCCATCACAACTCGCACAAGTGCAATACTAGTCTATTACGCATTATCGATGTCCGATCTCGATAATACTCCGACTAGGGATATTTAATGATTAAACCTTTTTGTATTGATACTGTCTCATATCATCTCAATACGGAACTAATCATATGGACTTTTGCCATTAATATATCAAAGTAAATAATTTTACAAAACGGCAAAAGGCAATTTCATTTATCACATAGTTAATTTTGTACAATAATACAATATCATTTACAAAACAGTGACGCTATGGGTCATAATGTCTAACAATAATTGATGTGATAGTTGAAGGCAAATTATAAAGATAAAGACATGAGATATGTATAGTTGTGTGTAGAGAATATCGATTCTCACAATATGCAACTAATAGGTATTGGATACCAAATCTCTCATATAAGTATTGAAATATTGTGTAATGAATATTTTGTTATTTAATATCAGAACTAGCGACTATTGGATAATTACTTGTTCTATATAAACATATTGTCATATATTTTAATACAACTAGTAGTGTCATTGACGAGAGATAACATAAGAAAAATATTATGTTAAGTAAATAACTTAGAACAATGTTTTATGAGATTTTATCACTTAAGCATTATATGCTTATTTCGTATGGTAAAGGATGGTCTGATACGAGATCACACCACATATCCTTATAAATTTATTAAATATTATTTAACCAATTATTGTCATTGGACGATAAGATTTATTAAACTTATACATTAGTTCTAATTTTATTCAATAAGTGCTAGCACACTTACGAGACATGCGAAAGTGATAGGGAAGTCTACTAATGAGCCGGGAATCAATTGACGAAGCTTGGAGCTTGGTTTCTTGTTGATTGAAGGTCGAACCAGTGAGCTTGGACAGCGAACTGCCGAATGCAGTCCAAGGCAGAAAATGAATTTTTTTTTCGTCAAAGTGTCGCTCAACCGATCGATGTGAGTATTCCGCAACTTCTTCGATTTGTATTCGTACATGTTTTCATGCTTATTATTGATCTTGGGACCTTAATAGAAACCAACAATGGGATCTAGAGCAAGGTTTGAGCATGAAAAAGTTTCGTCCTTAAAATTGGGTAAATTGATTTTGAGCATGATTTTGTGAAATTGGATGAATGAATATGCTTAATTGATGTTTAATTGAATATTGATTGGATCAATTTAATGAATTTGTGTTTGGAACATTTTTCCCCAAATATTTGGCTTGGCCGAATAGAACATAGCCCTAAATTCTTGGTGATTTTTGATTTGTTGATTCATTGGATGAGTTAGAATCATGTTGGGATTGTTGATTTGAAAATTAATTGGATTGAATTTTTGAATTACTCAAAAACCCTAATTGCCGAGACATTGATGAACATGTATTGGGTTTGATTTTTGATCAAAATATGTTGGACACTAATTGATGTAAATAAGAATAATTAGTTATGTTAATTAATGTTTTAGAAATATTAATTGGGTAATTAATTGTGTAATGCACTTTATGTAATTAAATTGTGAAATTGGATTTTTGTGATTTAATTATAATTGGGCCTTAAAATTGGATTTGGGCTTGTTATCTTGTAATTGGGCTTTGTTGTACAAAGTTTGGTTTAGGAAAAATTGGTTGGATCCAATTAGGCCCAAAACCGCTTCCATAAAGCCCAAATTCGACTAATGGACCTTTAAAGTTTAATTGGGCCTAATGGGCCAAGATTGATTTCTGGTGTTATGGGGTAACTCCCGGATTGGATTTTGGTTATTCGGTTTGACCCGAGTTGACCAAAAGTCCACGCCTAAAGAAATTAATTAAAAGCCCATTGGACTTTAATTAAATTGACTTTGGACGTTAATCGGGCTTTGAGACCCATAAGGATTAAATTTGGAATTTAAGTCGTAAAAGGTTTATTAATAAAGTGTAATGTTTCATTTGGAATTAAATATGTGAATTAGAATTGAATGCATATTAAATTGGATTTAATGATGTAGTTTAATTTAATTCGAGAATTCGTACTTTGAGTACTTATTCGTAAAACGAGTTTGACTTGAGCAAAATCAAATCGTTGTTTGAACATTGGATGATCACTAATTATCAGATTAATAATTTGATTAGATTGATTGATAACATGCTTGTGTGAATACATGGTTGCGATGCATGAATAATGTATATTGGATGGATATTACATGGGTGGTACAATTTTAGAAATTGTTTGTAATAAATTTTATTTATTAATTGGACCTGCGTGTCCAGCCTTATTACCTCTCTATTCTTTGTATTCTCTTCTCACCTATTCCCCTCAATGTAAATGACGTTTCTTTAGAAGTGTAGTGTAACGGGTAAAAGTAAATACATGTGCTAGCGGGAGAGTGAAATGGAGAGATTTGATCTAGGATCATTATGTAAAGTATCCATCCGCATATCATTATTATTTATTTATACTCGCTTTATTATGTGTTTTGAATGCATGTTTAAGGGTGTATGATGATGAGACCTTAACAAAGATAATAAATTGGTTGCCAATTTGCACTCGAAAAACCCTCGCAAAATATTAAGCGTTTTTCCTTCCATTGAGTGATTCTTACACAAGTTCCGAGACTGGCATTGGCTTGTTGGCCAAAGTCAAGGCCTTTGTCCGTCGAGGATGTGTTTGAATCACGAGAGCTTTGTTCCATATTGGTGTCTTGTCCAAGTTGTGGTTTGTTGGCCAAAGTCAAGACCACTTCTTGTCCATCGACATTGATTACGAAGCTTTCCATGGTCAATGGGTCGCGCTTAACTCGGATAACTAAGTTTGTTGTGCCAAAGCCAAGGCTTAGTTGGTTCAGAGGAAAAAGGTTAGGTAATACATTAGATGTATTGGCATATATAATATATATGTTTTCGACTTGGATGTCCCCCTACCGGATCTAGGAATTGGATTGGATCCTATCGATCTTAGAGATCTACCTAGTTAATTATCATACAATTTGTTGGCCAAGTCAAGATTGTGTGATATTTAACGGGATCCTAGCCCACTAGGAAACACGATTTCCCGAGTCGAGTACTCGACAGAGGGTTAGATGCTCGCGCGAAAAATAGTGGAAGGCAAGAATTGAATTTGCAATACTCGTTTAATTACTTGCCATACGCGCTCAAAACAAATATCATTCGTCATTATAAATTAAATGTTAGTTGGACTAATATTTAAATTGTTTGTTTTAATAAATAGTTGGACTATATTCAAACTATTCATTTATAGTTGATTTTATAATTGAATTATAGTAATCAATATAATTGATTTTAATCTATTACATTATAGTTGATTAAATAGTTGGACTATTGTAATCATTATAATAAATAATACCTAAATCGTTGATTAAATAGTTGGACTATTAAAGTCAAGATAAAATTGAAAGATTGACAGTTAAAACATAATCCTAGGGAAAATGTATTTAAATGGTTTAATTTTCAAATTGGGAATAAATTTCAGGATGGTCCTGGAAACATAATAAGTTACTTTATTTGATAAAATAACATATTAAGCCTGAGCCCGGAGTTAAGCAAATAGTAGAGCATAATCTTTGCAAGATTAATGTGATGATAACTTAAGTGCTTAATCCATTAAGCTTGTCATAGTAGACTCCTTAATTTCTAAATCAGAACTAATGATTAGATCCTTAAAGTATGATAAAGAATTTGAAGGATCTTCAAAGAATCTATCCTTATAATCTTAGAAGTACTAAATTGCAATAAATAACTCTTGGAGAGTTAATGGCTATTCTAAAGGAGATAAGTCAAACTTTGAAATTAGGCAAGTAGCGCAAGACGCACCTTACTTCGATATTCTAGAAGGCCAAGGCTTGGCCAAAGGCTTCTGGAGTGTTGAAAAGGGCAAAGGCAAAATCATTATAATCTTCTGGGAAGATAAAAAGACATATCCCAAAATGTCTGCCTAAATGTGGCAAACGGGATCGCGGAAGCGTGACTGCCGTTTGGACAAAACAGACATAAAGGAATTGAAGACGAGCAAGGTTCTGACTTCAAATATGTTTGTCATAATTATGTTCACTACTAGTATTAAATTGGATTTTAAATACTAAGTGTGGTACATAAATTTATATATTGATGTTCATAATCTGTTTTGAACAGGATACTAACTTCAATTGAGATAAATCTGCGAATTGGAAACGGGACGAAAGTCGTTGTTTTAACTGTAGATACCTAAGTTTAAGAACTACCTTCGGGTGTGTACTTAAATTAGGAAATTGTTATAATGTAACTAGTTTGACTAGAAACATTATCTTTATATCAGTGTTTAACCCGCTGCGGGTGAACCTTTATATTTTAGAATACTAAAGGTTCATTATATAAATATGATATTGAGATAAACACATTAGATGTTAATAACATAATTTATATTTTGAATATAAATAAAATCTCAATATATTAAATGACAAACAAATAGCTCAACTGATTTAATCAGAAAGAACTTAATTGTGGCATTGTTGTCGGGGACACAATTAACAAGAATCGTATATCCACTCTTTCAGAGAGTGGGTACTATGACACATTTGATTCCAATCAAATAAAGTCTACGAATATAGTTTATTAGGCAAAGTGCCTAAAACACTATTTACTTGGTAAAAATGCAAATGCCACCAATCTGTTAGCCCTAGTTCATGGTGAAGCAAGTGGACCCATGTCTAGCTATTCTAGAGGTGGATATTGATATTTCGTGACCTATACGGATGTGGCATCGCGTTATGCTTATGTTTTTCTTTTGAAGAACACAAATCGAAAACTTTTAAAGTTTCGACACGAAATAGACAAATAGATCAGCTATAGTATTATAACGTCACGATAAGACCGTTATGGAAAATACTTAAGCAATAAGTTTCTTATATACTTGAAAGAGTAAAGTATTCTTTCAAAGAGGACTCCTCCCGTAACACGTCAAAGTGACGATGTGTCCGACAGAGAAACCGAATTTTGTTGGACATGATAAGGTTAATCATGAGTCGCTCTGAGCTACAATTTCCTTCAACAGATAAGCATTAACAGTGCATAACTTATTTTGAATAAGGTTCCATAATAATCTGTTAGACAGAATTCAGATTAGATATGAACGGGAAAGAAACCGGGTTTCACATTCTTGATAATTTGGGTGTGCTAGGCGTACGTTTGGATGATACTAAACTAAAACCCAAATTGGATTAATGCCAAATGTAGGTTATCCTAGGGATACCATAAGTATTGTACTTATACAACTCACAAGAGAAAAATTAGATTGTTGCTCACCATGCGGTTTTCCTAAGAGGAATACCGATATGCAATGGTAAGTGAGAGGATAGTAAAACTCGATGAAAAATCGAAGCAATACTATTCAAGGCACCAATCTTAATGGAACACAAATAGTTCCTCTATGATGAAACTATAACCATTAATCTTCGAATACACAAGAACCGCATATGTCGGAGAGATTCAGAAAACAACATGGGGTATGTGTTTCTGATCTCACCTTATAAAGATGTCTATTTTAATGAGGAATACCAACTGACTACGTATGAGGAAGTGATACAAGGTATCGACTCCCTATTATGAAAAAGTGTCATGAATCCAAAATGGATTCCATGTATATCAACTATGTTTTGATACTAGTTGATGTATCGCAAGGCATTGTGCCTATCGGTACTATATTAGTTTATAGGAAGACATACATGGATGGCAACATACCAACGTATAAAGCTAGGCTTGTAGCGGAAAGGTATCGTTATCAACATTGTGTTGATTACGATTCAACCTTTTACCTGTTGCCACGGTAAATCCATTTGGATAATGCTTGCTAAAGCTACATGTTTCATTTATGAAATATGTCAGCTTAACGGGAAAATCGCTTTCCTGAAAATGAAACCTTTTGGAGGATGTTTACACACATCCAGCGGTTTTTTCGTACCCAAAACTAGCAAACAAGGTTTGCAGATTATTCGATCCATGTTTGGATTGAAGCAAGCATTAGGTTCTCGGAATTATCATTTTGATATAATCATAATGGAGTATGATTTAATTCAAAACAAAAATGATTCTTGTGTATATAAGGAGGTTAGTGGGAGCGCACTGACAGTTAATGTCCTATAAATAATGATAATATGTCATTTCTTGGAAATAATATTCCCATATAAACTATCGGTGAAAGCTTGGCTTTCGAATACTCTCCGTGAAATCGTATATTGAAAAATGTACGCGACCTGGTGTCTCATACGCTTTGAGCATATGGATTCACAAACAGGCCAATCCAAGTGATAGTCACTGGATTGATATTAAGAACATTCGTTAGTTTCTTAGAGAACTAAGGATGCTATCTTAAACTATGGAGATGGAGAACTTGAAGTGACTAGGATCACTGTAGCAAGTTTCCTAAGCCGATAAGACGACTATAAGTCGCAAACGGTACTATACATTTGAAAAATGGAATAGTGAGCTGGAAATCTTCCAGTAAGATATTGTTACGGTATAAACAAGAAATGCGGGTTATTGCTGCAGTTGAGGCGGCAATAGAAGCCATTTGGGTCGATAACAAATCTAATTAGATTGGATATCGTTTTGTTAGCTGCTGAGCTAGGCGTCAGCACATGCTAAAGAATTAATGGTCTCATCAACTATCCATATACATACTTTGATATTCATCTGATTCGTTCGGATCATACATCGTGGCAATGGGATGATCGAATAAATCGCATCAGATGATAATCATGCAAATTCGCTGAAGAAACCTTTCCTCAGCAATTTGAGCCAACCGTACATAGTTCGGGTGTAAGACACTCGAGTGACTGGCTATAGGCCAAGTGGGAGATTGTTGGACAATTATGACCCACAGCGTCACTATTTGTACAGATCATGGTGTTGTTGTACAAATTAACTATGCGACAAAGGAGATTGCTCTCTTGTCATTTGTGATTAGATCACCAGAGTATAAATGATAGGAGGTCCCAACGATTTTTTCCTGGATGGAGAATGATATGAGACAATATCAGTCCACGAAGGATAAATCATTAAATATCCCTAATCAGAGCATTATCGAGATTAGACATCGATAAATGCGTAAAAGACTAGTATTACACTTGTGCGCGTTGTGAGGGCACAACGACATAGTTCTCATATATTTGGGTATATGATACTCATGCTAGTGTAATAGGAGGTTGTGTTTTAACGATGGTACAGGAAACAGCTTCGCTCTGGATAGACCCCCTCAGAATTCCATTGGTAGTATGACTATGTGTCCATGGAAGTCCAAAATCAGGGTAGGTGTATTTGGTCTTAACCTGAGACTTGCACCGCTAAAACTTTCGACAATCATATACTTTGGTTGCGGTCGTCCAAGGCTTTAACATGTTCTGTGTACGCCAATGCTGGGTATATTAAGAATCGTAGTGCGCTGGTTGTGATGTCAAGATGGAAATGTCACTCCTAGTCATATGGAGATGATGGTCACGTATGATACGGACTAGTACTCTTTAGTACTGCAGTCATCGGGATAAAATGACAAGGTCATGTTTATCCGATTATAGAGACTAGTTACCAGACATCCGACATGTGCTTCGTACGGGGCAGACACAATTCCAGCCCCAGGCCTAGAACGTGATCATCCGATACTTGACATAAATACGCAATACTACGTAAACTACGCCTGATATAGATCCTTTATTCTTGTAAGGATATTTCTGGGGAATTGGGAAGGCATAGCGCTTTGTTATAGGCCAACCTTGTCTTGTAAATCGGTATAAACGTAATACTTGGTACATACGTGTTCGGATAGTCCGACGACCGAATTTACTACCAATATATCTTAGGATCTCATGGGTCGCTTCCCAAAGATTCACCAATGACGTATGACTCGCACTCTAAATTAATCTGGGATTATTATAAGAGAGAGAAAATTAATCTGGGATTAATTACGGAGATATTTTATCTAGGATAAAATATCATTAAAGAGAGATAATGATTAATTTTGAACTAATCGATTAATTAATATATTTGATATATCAAACAAAATTGGATTTTGACGCGGAATTAAATTAGATTTTAATTCGGGCGAACGAATTAATTTATAATTAATTCGTTAGCGACGTGAATAGTGATTTCGCTAGGCGTAATCATTTAATTACGACGCAACGGAAAATTCATTAATTTGGAATTAGCGAACCTGAGCCCGAGATTATTTGCGAGCGCATTCGCATTTTGAATTCGAGTGCGGCACGCAAGTCAAATCAAGCGTCAAATCGCTAGTCGCAACTAGCGTCACTTCAAGCGTCAAAACACTTGTCACTTTGAGTGATATGACTTGACAACTTGATGTGAGTTGATGAGTGTGGTTGGTGCCATTATGGCTTGACTTTTTGAAAGCCAATTCACATGAAATGAATTTGAAATTCAAATGTGTATAAGATACACAAATTGGAAACAAACCACACAATTTCTCTCTTTCTCTCATTTCTCTCCATTCACGGCCAATGGGCCAAAAAGCTTACTGGTTTCAGTCAAGAAACCGTGAGTAGTGGGAAGCCAATAGTGGGATTTTATGGAAAAATCACAAGTGCTAGCACACTTACGAGACATGCGAATGTGATAGGGAAGTCTACCAATGAGCCGGGAATCGAATGACGAAGATTGGAGCTTGGTTTCTTGTTGTTGAATGCCGAACCAGTGAGCTTGGACAGTGAACTGCCGAATGCAGTCCAAGGCAGAAAATGATTTTTTTTTGTTCGTCAAAGCGTCGCTCAACTGATTGATGTGAGTATTCTGCAACTTCTTTGATTTGTATTCGCACATGTTTTCATGCTTATTATTTATCTTGGGACCTTAATAGAAACCAACAAATAGACCGATAAAAGTTTTAAAACATTACCGTCGGACCGTGGTGGAGAGTACTTGAGCAATGAGTTTCTCGATTACTAGAAATAGTATGATATTCTTTCACAGTGGACTCCTCCCGGAACACCTCGATTAAACAGTGTGTCCGAACGGAGAAACCGAACTTTATTGGACATGGTAAGGTCTATAATAAGTCGCAGTGAGCTCCAATTTCCTTCTGGATATGCATTGAACAGTGCAATACTTATTTGAATAGGTTTCGACAAAGTCTGTTCAACAGACTCCATATGAAATATAGACAGGAAAGAAACTGGGTTTCTCATTCTTGAAGATTTGGGGATGCTGGGCATACGTTAAACGTTTGGATGGTACCAAACTAGAACCCAAATCGGATAAATGTCTATTTATAGGTAATCCTAGGGAAGCCAAATGACATTACTTCTAGAACCCACAAGAGAAAAAAATATTTGTTGCTATACATGCGGTTTTCCTCGAAAAGGAATTCCTAAATGCAGTGGTAAGTGGGAGGAAAGTAGAACTCGATGAAAATCAGAGTGATACTGTTCCCAGCACCGATTCCTTAACGGAACACGAAAAATTTATTAGGGATGAGACTGTACCACAATCTTCTAATACACAAGAACCACCTAGATCGGAGAGAGTCAGAAAACCACCTAAGAGGTATGGGTTTCTGATCTCACCTCTTGTGGATATTAATCTCATTGAGGAAGACGAACTGGCTACGTATGAGGAAGTGATACAAGATATCGACTCCGCTTATGGCAAGAAGCCATGAAGTCCCAAATGGATTCCATCTACACACCAACCAATTTGGACACTGGTTGATGCACCAAAGGCGTAAAGCCTATTGGTTGCAAATGGATCTTCAGAAGAAGACCGACATGGATGGCATATACAAACATAAAAGCTAGGCTTGTAGCGAAAGGGTATCGTCAACGACATGGTGTCGATTACGATGAACCTTTTTCACATGTTGCCATGATTAAATCCATTCGGATAATGCTTGTTATTGCTGCATATTTCAATTATGAAATATGGCAGATGGTCATCAAAACCGATTTCCTTAACAGAAACCTTTTGGAGGATGTTTATATGCAATAGCCTGACAGTTTTGTCGTGCCAAAACATGCAAACAAGGTTTGCAAGTTAAATCAATCCATTTATGGATTGAAGCAAACATCGCGTTCTTGGAACCAATATTTTGATGAGATCATAAAAGAATATGATTTCATTCAAAACGAGGATGATCCTTGTGTATATAAGAAGGTTAGTGGGAACGCACTGACATTCATTATCCTTTACATTGATGATGTATTGCTTATTGGGCAATGCATTCCCATGCTACAATCGGTGAAAGCTTAGCTTTCAGTAAAATTCTCTATAAGTCTGGGAAGCAGCCTTTATTATGGGAATAAAGATCTACCGAGATATATCTAGAAGTGCTTGGACTCTCACAGAGCACGTACATTTATAAAGTGTTGAAGAGATTCAACCTGGATCATCTAAGATGGGCTGTTGCTAGGTCACATGGCATCACTCTATCTAAGGACATATGTTCCTAAAACTCCAGATGAGAGCGACACATGATTTTAGATCATGTTCGCTTCTGTAGTCAGATCGATCATGTTAATGCCATGATATATACGTGGACCTTATGTGTTGTATGATTTCACATGTGTAGTTTCTATCAGGCCCGATCCACAGATGTCAACTGGATGCGCATTAAGAACATCCTGTAAGTTATTGACGAACTGGATGCTTTCTTAATCATGAGATGGGAGAACTTGAGGTACTGGATTTCCCGATGTCGTTTCCAAACCGATAAAGACGACATAAGCCGCAATCCGGTACATATTTTGTTTGAAATAACGGATTCAGTGAGGCTGGAAATTTTCAAAAAGAGACTGTTGCCATTCAACGATGAAACGGAATACTGTTGGTTTCTATAATATGTCCCAAGGAAAGATTAAGCATATATGAAATACAACAAAGAATATATATAAACATGAAGTATGGCGGAATCATACTTACAATATCTTGTGATGAAGAAAATCAAGCCAAGATGGAAGCTCCAAGGTGGATGATTTTCGGCCAAGGTGAGAAGATGTGGAAAGCTCCAAGCTTTGAGTATTCCAAGCTCTATGATGGTTTCCCTATCACCTCTTTTGATCCCTTGAAAGGTGCTAGCCTTGCATGTGAGGAGATGTTCCAAACAATCACACTTTCTTCAAGCTTTTGGCAACCAAAATGAAGAAGATGAAGACCACAAAACTGCATGCAGTTTTCGGCCAAGTGAGAGAGAGAAGAGAGATTTTTCTTTTTGTTCTTATGATTTTTGATACCAAAAATCAATTTATATTTATGCCATAATATTTATTAAATAATAATAAATCTATGACACAAGCCATGCAAAGGCTTAGAGTGTCAAACACTCAAATTCCATGCATAACAAGAGTGTATTATACACTATCACCATGCAATGCATTATCAATAAAATAATACATATAATGACATGTGTCAAGTGGGCCCCACACGTTTCCAAATGAAAGTGGGCCCACGTCCACTCACGCGTTCGGGTTCGATATTTCCGAAATACCGAACTTGCGTCGCGACGTTAATTAAATCGAATTTAAATAAATAATCGCGCCTAGCGAAATTATTATTTACGTCGCTAACGAATTAATTCTAAATTAACTCGTATGCCCGAATTAAAATCTAATTTTAATTTCGCGTCGAAATCGAATTTCAATTATTATATCGAATATAATAATTTTACTGATTAATTCCAAATTAATCGTTCTCTCTCTCTAAATAAGGCACTTTATCCGAGATAAAGTTTCTCCGCAATTAATCCAAGATTAATTAAGTTCGAATCAAATATCATAGGTGAATCTTCAGGAAGCGACCCAAGAGATCTCCGGATATGTTGGCAGTAAATACGGTCGTCGGATAATCCGAACACGCACGTACCTCGTACTACGTTCTTACCGATTCACAAGACAAGGTTGGCTTCTAGCAAAGCGCCATGCCTACCCAATTCTCCAGAAATATTCTTATAGGAATATAAGATCTATATCAAGCGTAGTATACCGTAGTATTGCGTACATCGATCCAGTATCGGATGATCACATGCTAGGCCTAGGGCTGGAGATGTGTCTGCCCCGTACGAAACATATATCGGACATCAAGCAACTAGTCTCTTTAAATCGGACAATCCTGACCTAGTCATATTGTCCCGACGGTTGCAACCTTTTATAGAGTACTAGTTCTGTGTCCTGCGTGATCATCACCTCCATATGTCTGAAGCGATACTTCCATCTTGACATCACATCCAGTACACTACGATTCTCGATAAACCCAGAAGAGGTGTACACAGAACCGGTTAAGGTCCCCAACCACCAAAACCAAAGTTTACCGATTGTCGCAAGTACTAGCGATGTAAGTCTCAGGTTAAGACCATATACACCTACCCTGATGCGGCCTCCCATCCCATAGACACCTAGACATACTACCAATGGGATTCCGCGGGGTCTATCCAGAGCGAAGCTGTTTTCCGTACCATCGGTAAAACACAACCTCCTATCGCACTTGCATAAGTATCCAATACTTAAATATATGAGAACTATGCCGTTGTGCCCTCACAACGTGCACAAGCGCAATACTAGCCTATTCCGCATTATCGATGTCCAGTCTCGATAATACTACGGCTAGGGATATTTAATGATTAAACCTTTATGGATTGATACTGTCTCATATCATCTCAATCCAGTACTAATCATATGGACTTTCGCCATTTATATATCAAAGTAAATAATATTTACAAAAGGCAAAAGGCAATTTCATTATCACATAGTTAATTTTGTACAATAATACAATATCATTTACAAACAGTGACGCTATGGGACACAATGTCTAACAATCTCCCACTTGGCCTATAGCCAGTCACTCAAGCATCTAATACCCGAACTATGTATGTGTCGTTCAAAAACTTGCTGAAGAACAGCCTTCGTCAGCGGATCTGCAATGTTGTCATCTGATGTGACCTTCTCGACTTTTACATCGCCACGATGTATAATCTCCCGAATCAGATGGTAACGTCGAAGAACATGCTTGGACCGTTGATGAGACCTTGGTTCCTTAGCCTGTGCTATAGCCCCGTTATTGTCACAATACAATGGAACGGGCTCAGCTGCTAACGGAACTACTCCTAATCCGATTAGGAACTTTCGGATCCAAACTGCCTCCTTTGCTGCTTCAGATGCAGCGATGTACTCCGCTTCTGTTGTTGAATCGGCAACAGTATCTTGCTTGGAAGATTTCCAGCTCACTGCTCCGTTATTCAAACAAAAAATGTACCCGGATTGCGACTTGTAGTCATCCTTGTCGGTTTGGAAACTTGCATCGGTATACCCAGATACCGCAAGTTCTCCACCTCCATAAATTAAGAAAGCATCCTTAGTTCGTTTAAGATACTTAAGGATATTCTTAACTGCTATCCAGTGACCTTCACCTGGATCGGCCTGATAGCGACTGCACATGCTCAAAGCATATGAGACATCAGGTCGTGTACATATCATGGCATACATGATCGATCCGACTGCCGAGGCGAACGGTATCCGACTCATGTGGTCTCTCTCTTCCTGAGTCTTAGGACACATGTCCTTAGACAGAGAGGTACCACGTACCATTGGAACCAATCCCCTCTTGGATTGTTCCATGTTGAATCGCTTCAACACTTTATCAATGTATGTACTCTGGGAGAGTCCAAGCAGCTTTCTAGATCTATCCCTGTAGATCTTTATTCCAAGAATAAAGGCTGCTTCTCCCAGATCTTTCATGGAGAATTTTAATGAAAGCCAAGCTTTCACCGACGTTAGCATGGGAATGTCATTGCCTATAAGCAATACGTCGTCGACATAAAGGACAATAAAAGTAAGTGCTCTCCCACTAACCTTCTTGTATACACAAGGGTCATCTGCGTTTTGCACGAAATCATATTCTTTTATGATCTCATCAAAACGCTGATTCCATGACCGTGATGCTTGCTTCAATCCATAAATGGATCGATTTAACTTACAAACCTTGTTTGCAAGTCTAGGTACGATAAAACCGTCAGGCTGTTGCATATAAACATCCTCCAAAAGGTTTCCGTTAAGGAAAGCGGTTTTAACGTCCATCTGCCATATCTCGTAATCGAAATATGCAGCTATTGCAAGCATTATCCGAATGGATTTAATCATGGCAACGGGTGAGAAGGTTTCGTCATAATCAATACCATATTGTTGACGATACCCCTTCGCTACAAGCCTAGCTTTGTACGTTTGTACGTTGCCATCCATGTCGGTCTTCTTCTTGAAGATCCATCTGCATCCAATAGGCTTTACGCCTTCTGGTGCATCAACCAGTGTCCAAACTTGGTTGGCGTACATGGAATCCATCTCGGACTTCATGGCATCTTGCCATAAAGCGGAATCGATATTTTGTATCGCTTCCTCATACGTAGCCGGTTCATTATCCTCAATAAGATTAATATCTACATGAGGTGAGATCAGGAACCCATACCTCTCAGGTACTGTTCTGACTCTCTCCGACCTACGCGGTCCTTGTGTATGTGAAGTTTGTGGTACAGACTCATCCCGGACGGTCTGTTCTTGTTCCGTCGTTGATTCATTGCCAGGAACAGTATCACTACGATCTTCATCGAGTTCTACTTTCCTCCCACTTACCACTGCATTTATAAAATCCTTCTCAAGGAAAAATGCTTGTAGAGCAACAAATACTTTGTTCTCTTGTGGGTGATAGAAGTAATATCCTTTGGTTTCCCTAGGATATCCTACAAAAAGGCATTTATCAGTTTTGGGTTCAAGTTTGGTACTTTCCAAACGTTTAACATATGCCCAGCATCCCCAAATCTTCAGGAAAGAGAAACCTGGTTTCCTTCCTGTCCATATCTCATATGGAGTCTGTTCAACAGACTTCGACGGTACCTTATTCAAAATAAGTATAGCACTGTTTAATGCGTATCCCCAGAAGGATATTGGTAGCTCAGTGCGACTCATCATTGACCTTACCATGTCCAACAAGGTGCGGTTTCTCCGTTCGGACACACCGTTTACCGTTAATTGCGGTGTTCCAGGAGGAGTCCACTGTGAAAGAATACCATATTCTTTCAAGTAATCTTGAAACTCATAACTTAAGTATTCGCCACCACGGTCTGACCGTAATGTCTTAATACTCTTCCCTGTTTGTTTCTCCACTTCGTGTCGAAACTCTTTGAATTTCTCAAAAGTTTCCGACTTGTGTCTCATAAGATACACATAACCGTAACGAGATGCATCATCTGTAAAGGTTACGAAGTAGTGAAATCCACCTCTAGCCTGGCTAGACATGGGCCCGCATACGTCAGTATGAACGAGAGCTAACAGTTCTGTGGCACGTTCACCTTACCGACTAAAAGGTGATTTAGGCATTTTGCCTAAAAGACAAGATTCGCAGACGTCATATGAATTGGGATCAAATTCGTCCAAGTACCCACTCTTCGAAAGTGTGGATATGCGAGTCTTGTTGATGTGTCCTAGACGACAATGCCACATATAAGCTTCATCTTTTAGATTACTCCTTTTGAGCCTTTTGTTTGTCATTTTAGGAGATTCATTTATATTCAAAATATAAAGACCGTTATTTGCAACAGCTGTGCAAATTTCTGCATCATTTTTATATAAATAACACCCAGTGTTTCTAAATACAAAAGTGTAACCCTGCTGGGTTAACAAGGATACAGATATAATATTCCTAGTTAAACTAGGTACAAAATAACAGTTCAAAAGTTTAAGTACATGCCCTGAGGGCAGTTCTAAAACAAAAGTCCCTACGGCCAAAACAGCAACTGGTGTTCCGTTTCCGACCCGTAGATCCATCTCCCCTGACGCCAGCACCCTGCTATCATGCAGATCCTGCACATCAGTACAAATATGAGCACCACAACCAGAATCAAAAATCCAATTTTTTAAAACTAGAAGTATTCATATTTATCTCAATAACAAACATACCAGAGGCGATAGCCTTGCCAGCCTTGATATCCTCCCTCTGCACAATGCTCATTCGGCAGTCACGTTTCCAGTGACCCCTCTTGCCGCAGTTAAGGCAGATGTCGCGAGATTTGTCCTTTGGCTTCCTAGAAGCCACTGTCAACTTGCCTTTGCCCTTTTTCTTGAACTTCTTCTTCCTCGCACCTCCAATTGCCTTGGGCCTAGCCTTTGGCGCATGAGAGGTCGATGCATAATGCGCCTCGCGCTTGCTCCCCTTTAGGAGTTCCCTTTCGGACTCCTTCAATACGGATAACAGCTCTCCAAGAGTGTCATCTGTATCCATCAACTTGTAGTTGATTATGATTTGTTTCCAAGTATCAGGAAGTGACTGCAAGATCATATCTATAGTCAGCTCAGCCTCCAAGACTATTCCCATATTGGCCAACTCATCAATATCGGCGATCATTTGAGTCCCGTGGGCCTCAACTGATGCGCCGTCTGTCATCCGGGAGCGGAAGAGTTTCCTTACTAGCTCGTACCTCTTCATCCGCTTATTGGTGCGGTGAAGATCACGCAATCTTGCCATCATGTTATAGGGATCCAAGTCCCTGTACTGACGTCTGAAATGCTGGGTCATTGCAGCTAGCATAACTGACTGAGCTTGGTCACAATCGTCACTATGAGTCTTCCATAACTCTAGCTCCAGTGGCTCAGTGGGTTCAGGCGGGAGAGGTCTCTGAATAGTATACAGTATCCTCTCAGCCCCAAGCACTATCTTGAGGTTCATTTCCCAGTCGGCAAAGTTTGTCCCTTTGAAGACATTATCGCCCATGATTATGTCGCGGATATTACCTTTGCCAATCATCTTGACAACTATAGTCCAACTATAAAGTCAACGATGTTATGGGTACAGTCAAACTGTTACAAGTAAAATAACAATATATTAGTCCAACTAATTATTTAAAATATTGACGAAATAATTTTGAAAGACGCGTAAGGCTAAGTATCTGAACGAAATTGCAAATTCAATAATAGCCTCCCACTATTTTCTTCAAGTTTCTAACCCTCTGTAGAGAACTCGGGAAATCGAATTTCCTAGTGGGCTAGGATCCCGTTAAATAACACACAACCTTGACTTTGGCCAATAAAAATTGTATGCTATTTAACTTAGGTAGATCTCCATGATCAATTGGATCTCATCCAATTCCTAGATCCGGTTAGGTGGACATCCAAGTCCGAAACATATGTATAATGCCAATGTAACCATTACATTTTCCTAACCCTATCCTCCGAATCATCTAGGCCTTGGCTTTGGCCAAAAACAAACCTAATGATTCCAGTTAAGCGGGACCCATTGACGAGGAAAGTTTCGTAATCAATGTCGTTGGACAAAAAGTGATCTTGACTTTGGCCAATAAAAATCACGATTTGGACAAGACACCGATATGCAACAAAACTCTCATGATTCAAGTACATCCTTGATTGACAAAGGTCTTGACTTTGGTCAAAAACAAACCAATGCCAACTTCGGATCTTGAACAAGAACCATTCAATGGAAGGATATTCGCTTAATATAAATTGAGGGATTTTCGCGTAATTGGCAACCAATTTATTTATCTTTGTTAGGTCTCATCATCATACACCCCTTAAGCATGCTTCTAAAACATCATAAAGCGCGTAAAGTAAATTAATAGTGATATGCGGATGGATATATAAACAACTTGTTCCTAGAACAAATCACTCCCTTTCCTCTCCCCGCTAGCACTATTCTACTACTACCCAATTACATAATACAATAAGAGAAACCTCATTTACATTGAGGGGAATTAGGTGAGAAGAGAATACAAAGAGATAAAGAGATAAGGCTGGACACGCAGGTCCAATTTATAAATTCCAAATTTACAATAATTTCTAAAATTACCCTTTCCCTTCTAATATCCATCCGATATACACTATTCATTCATCACATACATATATATTCAAACAAGACATGCTTTTACAACCAATCTAATCCAATTAATTAGTCTTTGTTTAAGTGATCATCCAATGTTCAAACAACGGTTTGATTTTGCGCGAGTCCAACTCGATTGAGAATAAGTACATAGGGTACGAATTCGCGAATTATATCGAACTACTTATTAAATCTAATTTAATTCGTATTCAATACTAATTCAATTATTTAATTCCAAATTAAATGTTTACACTTTTAATGTGCTTTAAAGACTTAGATTCTAAATCTAATCTTATTGGGCCTCAAAGCCCAACTAACATCCAATGTTGAATTTAATTCAAGTCAAATGGACTTAGAATTGATTTATTAAGGCTTGGGCTTTGGTCAATGTGGGTCAAACCCAATTACCAAGCCCAAATAAGGAATCACCCTTAAGTGCCATAAAACCAATTTAAGCCCATAAGGCCCAATTAAATTATTAAAGCCCATTAATTAAATTTTATTTCCAAACATAAAGTCCAATTAATTAAAGTGTAATACCAAGATTAATGTATTAAACCAATATTTCAAAAATACCCATTTAATTTATTAATCATCAATTTTTCAAAATAATGTCCCAACATTAATTTTAAACAAAAATCAACTCCTTTACATGTCCTATGTATTCGGCCAAGGTGAGTTTTTGTGTCGATTTGTTTTTCAATCCGATTGAATTTTAATCTACGTCCCGTACACGTTCTAAGTCATCCAATGATCTTAAACAAAAAAAATTTCAATCCACTCCAAGTAGCAACACATTCGGCCAAGGCATGAATTTGGGGAAAAAATCATCCAATGCATTTTTCATAAAATTGATTCCATGTATCATCATTCTATATACATGTAAGCATTCTTATTAATCAAATTTCACAAGAACATGCTTCAACAATCATTTCACCATATCATTCGCCAAGGTCAAAATTTTGGGGAAAAATCATCCAATGCATTTTTCATAAAATTGATTCCATGTAACATCATTCTATATACATGCAAGCATACTTATTCATCAAATTTCACAAGAACATGCTTCAACCAATTTTATCACACCATTCGGCCAAGGTTAAAATTTTGGGGAAAAATCATCCAATGCATTTTTCATAAAATTGATTCCATATAACATCATTCTATATACATGCAAGCATACTTATTCATCAAATTTCACAAGAACATGCTTCAACCAATTTTATCAAATTTTAACCTAAAGTATTTCATGCTTAACCATGGCTCCATGATACCATTGTTGGTTTCTATAATATGTCCCAGGAAAGATTAAGCATATATGAAATACAACAGAAATATATATAAACATGAAGTATGGCGGAATCATACTTACAATATCTTGTGATGAAGAAAATCAAGCCAAGATGGAAGCTCCAAGGTGGATGATTTTCGGCCAAGGTGAGAAGATGTGGAAAGCTCCAAGCTTTGAGTTTCCAAGCTCTATGATGGTTTCCCTATCACCTCTTTTGATCCCTTGAAAGGTGCTAGCCTTGCATGTGAGAGATGTTCCAAACAATCACACTTTCTTCAAGCTTTTGGCAACCAAAATGAAGAAGATGAAGACAAAAACTGCATGCAGTTTTCGGCCAAGTGAGAGAGAGAAGAGAGATTTTCTTTTTGTTCTTATTGATTTTTGATACCAAAAATCAATTTATATTTATGCCATAATATTTATTAAATAATAATAAATCTATGACACAAGCCATGCAAAGGCTTAGAGTGTCAAACACTCAAATTCCATGCATAACATTAGAGTGTATTATACACTATCACCATGCAATGCATTATCAATAAAATAATACATATAATGACATGTGTCAAGTGGGGCCCACACGTTTCCAAATGAAAGTGGGCCCACGTCCACTCACGCGTTCGGGTTCGATATTTCCGAAATACCGAACTTGCGTCGCGACGTTAATTAAATCGAATTTAAATAAATAATCGCGCCTAGCGAAATTATTATTTACGTCGCTAACGAATTAATTCTAAATTAACTCGTATGCCCGAATTAAAATCTAATTTTAATTTCGCGTCGAAATCGAATTTCAATTATTATATCGAATATAATATTTTACTGATTAATTCCAAATTAATCGTTCTCTCTCTCTAAATAAGGCACTTTATCCGAGATAAAGTTTCTCCGCAATTAATCCAAGATTAATTAAGTTCGAATCAAATATCATAGGTGAATCTTCAGGAAGCGACCCAAGAGATCTCCGGATATGTTGGCAGTAAATACGGTCGTCGGATAATCCGAACACGCACGTACCTCGTACTACGTTCTTACCGATTCACAAGACAAGGTTGGCTTCTAGCAAAGCGCCATGCCTACCCAATTCTCCAGAAATATTCTTATAGGAATATAAGATCTATATCAAGCGTAGTATACCGTAGTATTGCGTACATCGATCCAGTATCGGATGATCACATGCTAGGCCTAGGGCTGGAGATGTGTCTGCCCCGTACGAAACATATATCGGACATCAAGCAACTAGTCTCTTTAAATCGGACAATCCTGACCTGGTCATATTGTCCCGACGGTTGCAACCTTTTATAGAGTACTAGTTCTGTGTCCTGCGTGATCATCACCTCCATATGTCTGAAGCGATACTTCCATCTTGACATCACATCCAGTACACTACGATTCTCGATAAACCCAGAAGAGGTGTACACAGAACCGGTTAAGGTCCCCAACCACCAAAACCAAAGTTTACCGATTGTCGCAAGTACTAGCGATGTAAGTCTCAGGTTAAGACCATATACACCTACCCTGATGCGGCCTCCCATAGACACTAGACATACTACCAATGGGATTCCCGGGGTCTATCCAGAGCGAAGCTGTTTTCCGTACCATCGGTAAAACACAACCTCCTATCGCACTTGCATAAGTATCCAATACTTAAATATATGAGAACTATGCCGTTGTGCCCTCACAACGTGCACAAGCGCAATACTAGCCTATTCCGCATTATCGATGTCCAGTCTCGATAATACTACGGCTAGGGATATTTAATGATTAAACCTTTATGGATTGATACTGTCTCATATCATCTCAATCCAGTACTAATCATATGGACTTTCGCCATTTATATATCAAAGTAAATAATATTTACAAAATGGCAAAAGGCAATTTCATTATTACATAGTTAATTTTGTACAATAATACAATATCATTTACAAACAGTGACGCTATGGGACACAATGTCTAACAAATACATCGTTGCATTGAGCAATAAAAGGTATTTGGTGTTGAGTTTCTAATATAGGCCCAAGATCATGAAAATCAAGAATAAACCGCATGAATACATTCAAAGGAATAAGGCGGAATACATACTCACATTGGATTGGTTTGTGCTAGGAGAACAAAGCCCATTTTCCCCTCCTTTGTTCAAGCTCAATTTTGGATTTTTGGCATCATTGACTGCTATCATGCTCGGTTTTGGGCTGTCTTCCTCCTTGAAAATTCGAATTCGGCCATTGAAGACCTCCATGGAAGCTCAAAGCTTCATCAAGGTTCAAAAGGAATTCAAAGCTAATAAATTCGTTTCCTATCACCTTGTATACCCAAGGTGTGTGGCTAGCACTCTTCATCTTTCCTTGCATCCCTTAAATTCGTTCCAACCAGAAACTTTTGAAGCAAGTCGGCTTGAAGCTGTGAAGGAGAGGGAAGAAAAGGAGAGGGAAAAGAGATGCGTAAAGGGTGGAAAGAGAGATGTGTAGAAAAAAAAGTATTTTGTTTATATATTTTTCCAAAAATAAACGAACCATTACCACTTTTCATTTCCCCAAAATCCAAAAAGTCAAAAGCAAAACAATAAATGCCTTTCAACTACCACATCAACACTCAATCAAATGACAACTTGTCACAAAATCACTCAAAGTGACTAGATTTGACGCTTGATGTGATTTGCGATTGACGCATGATTTGACTTGCGTGCCGTACTCGCATTCGAAATGCGAATGCGCTCGCAAAAAATCTCGGGCTCGGGTTCGTTAATTCCAAATTAACGAATTTTCCGTTGCGTCGTAATTAAATGATTACGCCTAGCGAAATCACTATTCACGTCGCTAAAGAATTAATTCTAAATTAATTCGTTCGCCCGAATTAAAATCTAATTTTAATTTCGCGTCGAAATCCAATTTCGTTTAATATATCAAATATATTATTTATCGATTAATTCCAAATTAATCGTTCTCTCTCTTTAACGATATTTTATCCGAGATAAAATATCTCTGTAATTAATCCCAGATTAATTTTCTCTCTCTAGAAATTAATCTTCTCTCTTTACTAATTAATCCCAGATTAATCATAGTGCGAGTCATACATCATCGGTGAATCTTTGGGAAGCGACCCATGAGATCTCTGGATATGTTGGCAGTAAATACGGTGGTCGGACTATCCGAACACGTAAGTACCACGTACTACGTTTATACCGAATTACAAGACAAGGTTGGCTTCTAGCAAAGCGCCATGCCTACCCAATTCTCCAGAAATATTCTTACAGGAATATATAGATCTGTATCAAGCGTAGTATACCGTAGTATTGTGCATATCGGCCCAGTATCGGATAGTCACGTGCTAGGGCTGGGGCTGGATAAGTGTCTGCCCCGTCCGAAGCACATGTCGGATGTCTGGTAACTATAGTCTCTATAATCGGATATACATGACCTTGTCATATATATCCGATGGCCGGCCAGCACTTAGAGCACTAATACCGTACCATGCGTGACATCATCTCCACTATGACTGGAGTGATACTTCCGTCTTGAATCACACCCACCAATACACTAAGACTCTCTCTATAAACCCAGAAGTGGTGTACGCAGAACCGGTTAAAGTGTGTACCACCAAGACCAAAGTCTATCGATTATCGCAAGTATTAGCGATGTAAGTCTCAGGTTAAGACTATACACACCTACCTTGATTTCAGCCTCCCATAGACACATAGTCATAATACCAATGGGATTCCGAGGGGTCTATCCAGAGTGAAGCTGTTTCCCGTACTATCGGTGAAACACGACCTCCTATCGCACTTGCATAAGTATCCGATACTTATATATATGAGAACTATGCCGTTGTGCCCTCACAACGCACACAAGTGCAATACTAGCCTATTCCGCATTATCGATGTCCAGTCTCGATAATACTCCGGCTAGGGATATATAATGATTAAACCTTCGGGGACTGATCTGTCTATATCATTCTCAGTCCAGGAACTAATCATAGGGACCTCTTCATTTATATATCTATGGTGATCTAATCACAAATGATGAGAGTGCAATTTCCTTGTCACATAGTTAATTTGCTACAACAACACAATGATATGTGCAAATAGTGAGCTATGGGTCATTTTGTCCAACAATCTCTCATTTGTCACATAGCCAGTCACTCAAGTGTCCTACACCCGAACTATGTACGGTTGGCTCAAACTGCTGAGAAATACATTCGTCAGCGGATTTGCATGATTATCATCTTGATGCGATTTATTCGATCATCACATCGCCACGATATATGATCCGAATGAATCAAATGAGTATCTAAGTATGTATCTGGATCGTTGATGAGACCATTAATTCTTTAGCCTGTGTTGACGCCTAGCTCAGCTTCTAACAGAACTATATCTAATCTAATTAGATTTGTATCGACCCAAATGACTTCTATTGCTGCTTCAGCTGCAGCAACAACCCGTATTTGTTGTTTATTCGGTAACAGTATCTTACATGGAAGATTTCCAGCTCACTGTACCGTTATTCAAACTATATAGTACCGTTTGCAACTTTTAGTCGTCTTTATCGGTTATAGGAAACTTGCTACAGTGACCCCAGTCACTTCAAGTTCTCCTTCTGCATAGACTAAGACAGCATCCTTAGTTCTCTAAGATACTAACGGATGTTCTTAACATCAATCCAGTGACTATCACTCGGATCGGCCTGTTTGTGAATCCTTATGCTCAAAGCGTATGATACACCAGGTCTCGTACATTTTTCAATGTACGGTTTCTAGGAGAGTATTGCGAAAGCCAAGCTTTCGCCGATATTTATTTTATGGGAATATCATTTCCAAGAAATGACGTATTATCATTATTTTATAGTACAACCACTATCAGTGCGCTCCCACTAACCTTCTTATATACACAAGAATTATTTTCGTTTTGAATTAAATCGTACACCATTATGATTATATCAAAACGATAATTCCAAGAACCTAATGCTTGCTTCAATCCAATCATTGATCGAATAACCTGCATTATCCAAATGGATTTACCGTGGCAACAGGTAAAAGGTTGAATCGTAATAAACACAATGTTGATAACGATACCTTTCCATTAAAAGCCTAGCTTTATACGCTGGTATGTTGCCATCCATGTATGTCTTCCTAGAAGACTTTTAAGTACCATTAGGCACAATGCCTTGTGGTACATCAACTAGAATCCAAACTGGTTGAGATACATGGAATCCATTTCGGATTACATGACACTTTGCCATAATTAGGGAGTTGATACCTTGTATCACTTCCTCATACGTAGTCAGTTAGTATTCCTCAATAAGATAGACATCTTTATGAGGTGCGATCAGAAACCCATACCCCAGGTTGTTTTCTGACTCTATCTGACCTACGCGGTTCTTGTGTATTCGAAGATTAATGGTAATAGTCTCATCCTGGATGAACTATTCATGTTCCATTAAGATTCAGTGCCTTGAACAGTATTACTCCGATTTCCATCGAGTTATACTATCCTCCACTTACCACTGCATATCAGTATTCCTTTCAGGAAAACCGTATGGTGAGTAACAATCTAATTGTTCTCTTGTGAGATGTATAAGTACAATACTTATGGTATCCCTAGGATAACCTACATTTGGCACTTATCCTATTTGGGTTTTAGTTTGGTATCATCCAAACATATGCCTAGCATACCCAAATTATCAGGAATGAGAAACCCGGTTTCTTTCCCGTTCATATCTAATATGATATATGTCAAACAGATTATTATGGAACCTTATTCAAAATAAGTTCTTGCACTGTTTAAAGCTTATCCGTTGAAGGAAATGGTAGCTCAGAGCGACTCGTGATTAACCTTATTATGTCTAACAAAATTCGGTTAATCCGTTCGGATACACCGTCAAACTGACGTATTCCGGGAGGAGTCCTTATTTGAAAGAATACTATACTCTTTCATAAAAACTAGAAACTTATTGCTTAAGTATTTTCCATTACAGTCTTACCATGACGGTTTAATACTTTAGCCGATCTATTTGTCTATTTCGTGTCGAAACTCTAAAGTTTCCGATTTGTGTTTCGAAAGAAACACATAACCATACGCGATGCCACATCCGTACAGGTCACGAAATATTCAAATCCATATCTAGCCTAGCTAGACATGGGCCCACTTTTCACTATGAAGTAGGGCTAACAGATCGGTGGCATTTACACTTTTACCAAGTAAATAGTGTTTTAGGCACTTTGCCCAAATAGACTAGATTCGTAGACTTTATTTGAATGGAATCAAATCAGTCCTAGTACCCGCTCTTCAAAACGGATATACGATTCTTGTTTAGTAGTGTCCCTGACAACTATTCCACAATTAAGTTTCTTAACTGATCAAATCAATTTGAGCTATTTATTTGTCATGTTATATATTGAGATATCATTTATATTCAAAATATAAATCTGTTATTCACATCTAATGTGTTTATCTCAATATCATCTTTATATAATGAAACACTTTAGTGTTCTAGAATATAAAGGTACACCCGCAGCGGGTTATACGCGATATAGAGATAATATTTCTAGTCAAACTAGCTACATTATAACAGTTTCTAAATTAAGTACTAACCCGAAGGTAGTTCCTAAATTAGATATCTACGGTTAAAACAGCGACTTTCGTCCCGTTTTCAATTCGCAGATAAATCTCAATTGAAGTCAGTATCCTGTTCAAAATAGATTCTGAACATCAATATATATATTTTATGTACCACACTAAGTATCTAAAATCCAATTTTAATACTTGCTGTGAACATAATTATGACAACATAATGGATTAAGCACTTAAGTTATCATTACATGATCTTCCAAAGATTATGCTCTATTATTTGCTTAACTCCAGGCTTAGGCATAATACGTTATTTTATCAAATAAAATAAGTTATTATTTTTCCAGGACCATCCTGAAATTTATTCCCAATTTGAAAAATAAATCGTTTAAATACATTTTCCCCCAGGATTATGTCTTAACATTAATCTTTCATTTTTATATCTTGATTCTAATAGTCCAACTATATAATCAACGATTTAGGGTACTATTTATTATAATGATTATTATAGTCCAACTATATAATCAAATATAATCTAAATTAATTAACCTCAATTACATTGATTACTATAGTCCAACTATAAAATCAACTGTAAACTGAAATTAATTAATTCAAATATATTGATTAATATAATCCAATTATATATAATCAAATATAATACAGTCCAACTTTTATAAAAACAACAATTTAAATATTAGTCCAACTAACATTTAATCTAACGACGAAATAATTTGAATGAGCGCGTATGGCGAGTAATTGAACGAGTATTGCAAATTCAATTCTTGCCTCCCACTATTTTTCGGCGAGCCTCTAACCCTCTGTCGAGTACTCGGGAAACCGTGTTTCCTAGTGGGCTAGGATCCGTTAAATATCACACAATCTTGACTTTGGCCAACAAATTGTATGATAATTAACTAGGTAGATCTCGAAGATCAATTGGATCCCATCCAATTCCTAGATCCAGTAGGTGAATATCCAAATCCTAAACATATATCTTATATATGCCAATACATCCAATGTATTACCTAACCTTTTTCCTCTGAATCAACTAAGCCTTGGCTTTGGCACAACAAACCTAGTGATCCCAGTCAAGTGTGACCCATTGACCATGGAAAGCTTCGTAATCAATGTCGATGGACAAGAAGTGGTCTTGACTTTGGCCAACAAACCACAACTTGGACAAGACACCGATATGGAAAAAAGCCTTCGTGATTCAAACACATCTTCGACGGACAAAGGGCTTGACTTTGGCCAACAACCCAATGCCAATCTCGGATCTTGAGTAAGAATCACTCAATGGAAGGAAAACACTTGATATTGAGCGAGGGTTTTTCGCGTGCAAATTGGCTACCAATTTTATTATCTTTATTAAGGTCTCATCATCATACACCCTTAAACATGCATTCTAAACACATAATAAAGCGCATATGAAATAAAATAATAATGATATGCGGATGGATACTTTACATTAATCCTAGATCAAATCTCTCATTTTCTCTCTCCAAAGCTAGCACATGTATTTACTTCTACCCGTTACACTACACTTCTAAAGAAACCTCATTTACATTGAGGGGAATAGGTGAGAAGAGAATACAAAGAGTATAGAGGTGATAAGGCTGGACACGCAGGTCCAATTAATAAATCAAATTTATTACAATTTCCAAAATTGTCCCACCCGACTAATATCCATCCGATATACATTATTCATGCATCGCAACCATGTATTCATACAAGCATGTTATCAATCAATCTAATCCAATTAATTAATCTTATAATTAGTGATCATCCAATGTTCAAACAACGATTTGATTTTTGCTCGAGTCAAACTCGTTTTGCGAATAAGTACTCAAAGTACGAATTCTTGAATTAAATTAAACTACATAATTAAATCCAATTTAATACGCATTTAATTCTAATTCACTATTTAATTCCAAATTAAATATTACACTTTTATTAACGAACCTTTACGACTTAATTCCAAATTTAATCGCAACGGGTCTCAAAGCCCGATTAACATCTAATGTTTATTTAATTAAAGTCCAATGGGCTTTTAATTAATTTCTATAAGGCGTGGACTTTTGGTCAACTCGGGTCAAACCGAATAACCAAAATCCAATCCGGGAGTTACCCCATAAGCCCATAAAATCAATTTTGGCCCATTAGGCCCAATTAAATAATTAAGGTCCATTAAGTCATAATTTGACTTTATGGATGCGGGTTTTAGGCCCAATTGGATCCAACCAAATTTGCCTAAACTCAACTTTGTACAACAAAGCCCAAAAGCCCAATCACAACCTTAAAGGCCCAATTTCCAAAAATAAGCCCAATTAATTAACTTATAAAATTCTAAATTCCATAATTAATTAACCTAAGTGTAATACACAATTAACCACCCAATTAATATTTCTAAAACATCAATTAGCATACTTAATCATGCACTTTAACGTTAAATAGTGTCCAACACAATTTATTAAAATAAAACCCAATTTACATGCTTTTGTTCTCGGCAATTAGGGGTTTTTCCAATCCGATTCGGTTTCAATCCAATCGAATCCACAATCATCATTCCCAAATCAATTCAATTCATCCAATGAATTAAAATAAAAAACACAATGAATTTCAAATTCAATTGAATTCGGCCAAGCCACTTTAATTTGGGAAAAATGTTCCAAATCAAAATTCAATCAAATTGAACTTCAAAAAACATTACCCAATTGTTTTAAGTCATCCAATGATCAAACAAACAAAATCACCAAGAAATTAGGGTTCTTTAATTTCGGCCAACATAAGCAATTTGGGGAATTTGTTCCAAACACAATTTCAACAAATGATCCAATCAATCTTAAATTAAACATACTTTAAGCATTCTCATTCATCCAATTTCACAAAATATGCTCAAAATCAAGTTTACCCAAATTTGTCACTTTATGCCTACATAAAAATTTGGGGAATTTGTTCCAAACATAATTTCTTCAAATTGATCCAATCAATCATAATTCAACAACATTTAAGCATACTTAATCAATCAATTTAATCAAATCATGCTTCAATTGATTTTACCCAATTTGTCATGCCCAAAATTTAGGGAAAATTGAATCCATCCAATTTCATGAAATTGATCATGCACAACTTCAATTCAACCTCATTCAAGCATACTTCATCAAACAATTCAACCAAATCATGCCTAAATAAATCGAGTTTACCACAAATTTTAAACCTAACTTTTTATGCTTGATAATAGCTCAAGATACCATTGTTGAGTTTCTAATATAGGTCCCAAGATCATGAAATCAAGCATAAAACGCATGAATACATCAAGGAATAAGGCGGAATACATACTCACTTGATTGGTTTGATGCTAGGAAGAACAAAACCCATTTTCCTCCTTGTTCAAGCTCGGTTTTGGCCTCCTTGGACTGCTATCATGCTCGGTTTGGGCTTGTCTTCCTCCCTTAAATTCGGCCATTGAAGACCTCCATGGAAGCTCAAAGCTTCAAGGTTCAAAAGGAATTCCAAGCTCATAAATTCGTTTCCCTATCACCTATGTATAACCCAAGGTGTGTGCTAGCACTCTTCATCTTCCTGGCTTCCCTTTAAATTCGGTCCAACCAGAAACTTTTGAAGCAAGTCGGCTTGAAGCCGTGAAGGAGAGGGAGAAGAAAAGAGGGGAAAAGAGAGCGTAAAGGGGTGGAAAGAGAGTGTGTAGAGAAATAAAAAGTATTTTTTTTTATATATTTTCCAAAAATAAAACAAACCATTTACCCTTTTTTCATTTCCCAAAAACCAAAAAGTCAAAAAGCAAAACATAAATGCCTTTCAACTACCACATCATCATCACTCAAATCAAATGACAACTTGTCACATCACTCAAAGTGACAATGATTTGACGCTTGATGTGACTTGCGATTTGACGCACGATTTGACTGCGTGCCGTACTCGCATTCGAAATGCGAATGCGCTCGTAAACAATCTCGGGCTCGGGTTCACTAATTCCAATTAACGAATTTTCCGTTGCGTCGTAATTAAATGATTACGCCTAGCGAAATCACTATTCACACGTCGCTAACGAATTAATTCTAAATTAATTCGTTCGCCCGAATTAAAATCTAATTTTAATTCCGCGTCGAAATCCAATTTCGTTTAATATATCAATATATAATTTATATCGATTAATTCCAAATTAATCGTTGTCTCTCTTTAACGATATTTTATCCGAGATAAAATATCTCTGTAATAATCCCAGATTAATTTTCTCTCTCTAGAAATTAATCTTCTCTCTTTACTAATTAATCCCAGATTAATCATAGTGCGAGTCATACATCATCGGTGAATCTTTGGGAAGCGACCCATAGATCTCCGATATGTTGGCAGTAAATACGGTCGTCGGACTATCCGAACACGTAAGTACCTCGTACTACGTTTATACTGATTTACAAGACAAGGTTGGCTTCTAGAAAAGCCGCCCATGCCTACCCAATTCTCCAGAAATATCTTACAGGAATATATAGATCTGTATCAATCGTAGTAAACCGTAGTATTGTGCATTCGGCCCAGTATCGGATAGTCACGTGCTAGGGCTGGGGCTGGATAAGTGTCTGCCCCATCCGAAGTACATGTCGGATGTCTAGTAACTAGTCTCTATAATCGGATATACATGACCTTGTCATAATATCCGATGGCCGGCCAGCACTTAAGAGCACTAATACCGTATCATGCGTGACATCATCTCCACTATGACTGGAGTGATACTTCCGTCTTGACATCACACCCAATACACTACGACTCTCTGATAAACCCAGAAGTGGTGTACGCAGAACCGGTTAAAGCCCTGTACCACCAAGACCAAAGTCTATCGATTATCGCAAGTATTAGCGATGTAAGTCTCAGGTTAAGACTATACACACCTACCTTGATTTCGTCGGCCTCCCATAGACACATAGTCATAATACCATGGGATTCGAGGGGTCTATCCAGAGCGAAGCTGTTTCCCCCCCGTACTATCGGTGAAACACAACTCCTATCGCACTGCATAAGTATCTGATACTTATATTATGAGAACTATGCTGTTGTGCCCTCACAACAACGCACACAAGTGCAATACTAGCCTATTCCGCATTATCGATGTCCAGTCTCGATAATACTCCGGCTAGGGATATTTAATGATTAAACCTTCGAGGACTGATACTGTCTCATATCATTCTCAGTCCAGGAACTAATCATAGGGACCTCTCTTCATTTATATATCTATGGTGATCTAATCACAAATGATGAGAGTGCAATTTCCTTGTCACATAGTTAATTTGCTACAACAACACAATGATATGTGCAAATAGTGACGCTATGGGTCATTTTATCCAACAGTTTGGATCCGTAAATTCCTAATTGGATTAGGAGTAGTTCCGTTAGCAGCTTAGCACGTTCCTTTGTATTGTGATAATAATGGGGGCTATAGCACATGCTAAGGAACCGCAGTCTCATTAACGATCCAAACATGTACTTCAACATTACCATTTGATTCGTGAGATCATACATCGTGGTGATGTGAAGATCGAGAAGGTCACATCAGATGACAACATTGCAGATCCGCTGACGAAGGCTATTCATTAGTAAATGTTCGAGCGACATGTACATAGTTCAGGTGTTAGATACTTGAGTTATTGGCTATAGGCCAAGTGGGAGATTGTTGGACAATTATGACTCATAGCATCACTATTTGTAAAAGACATTGTATTTTTTTACAATTACTATGTGAGAAAGGAAATTACCATTTTCTCATATTGTAATTAGATTACTTAAATACATAAATGATAAAAGTCCTTATGATTAGTTCCGGATTATAAGATTGAGACAGTATCAATCCACTAAAGGTTTAATCATTAAATATCCCTAGTCGTATATTATCGAGACTGGACATCGATAATGTGGAATAGACTAGTATTACACTTGTGCGTGTTATGGAAGCGTAACGGCATATTATCATATATTTGGGTATTGGATCTCATGCAAGTATAATAGGAGGTTCTTTTTACCGTTGGTACGGAAACAACTTCGCTCTAGATAGACCCATCGGAATCCCATTGGTAGTATGACTATGTGTCTTTGGGAAATCTGAATCAGGGTAGGTGTATTTGGTCTTAACCTAAGACTTCCATCGTTAATACTTGCAACAATCAGTACGTTTTGGTTTTGGTGGTCGTCCAAGACTTTAACAGGTTCTGGTACGCCTATTTTGGGTTTATTGAGAATCGTAGTGTATTGGGTGTGATTTCTTTCAAGATGGAAGTATCACTCAGTCATATGGAGATGATGATTACGTAGGGATACAGAACTGGCTCAATTATGTTCCAACTATCGGGATAATATGACAAGGTCATGATTATCCAATAAAGTGACTAGTTGCTAGTGATCCGATATATACTTTTTAACGGGCAGACACAACTCCAACCCCAGGCCTAGCATGTGACATCTGATACTGGATCGGCAATACGCAATACTTGGTATACTACGCTTATATAGATTATGTATTCCTTAAAAGATATTTTCGGAAAATTGGGTAGGCACGAGCTTTACTAGAAGCCAAACCATGTCTTGTAAATCGGTAAGAATGGGTATCGCGGTACGCACGAATTCGATAGTCCGACGACGGGATTTACTGTCAACATATCCAGGGTTTCTCATTGGGCCGCTTCCCAAAGATTCACCGATGACGTTTGAC
>SKCR01009152.1:0-36342 GCA_019454045.1 Zanthoxylum bungeanum
GGGCTTTGACAAAGTTAAACTTTGAGTTACAAGAGTTGGGGAGAAACAGCTATTCCAATTGAATGAATTGGAAGAATTTCACCTATGTATTTGAAAATGACAAATTGTATAAAAAAAGACCAAGAAGTGGCATGATCAGAAAATAATATAGACAACTCGAATTAAGGCAGCATGTATTATTATACAACTCGAGGCTCAAATTTTTCCTAGAAAGCTGGATTCACGGTGGTCAGGTATATTTTTGATCACCCAAGTATCACCACACGAAGCAGTTAATTGCAAGAATCCCAACCCCGATAGTACATTCAAAGTAAACAGCCAACGGGCCAAACACTATTGGGGAGGACCCATTGAGCGCCAAAAAGCAAGTCTTGCACTGGTAGACCCAGCCTAGAAATTTGGGCAGTCACGTTTGAGTGAAGACGTGATGTGATCCAGAATGAGCTCTGTTTGTTGGGCCAAGTTAACTTGAAGTTGTGGCTGATTGCATGACTTGGTCAGATTGGTGTATTTGGACCTTTTTGGTGGATTTGGAAGATTTCTTGGGTTCTGGAGTTTGATCCATGCATGAGACTTTATATGAAGGCTTTATTATGTCTAAGGCATGAATGGAATGGGTTTTGGACATGCATGGGCTTCCTTGATTGATTTTGGGCTTAATTTTCGAATGGTGCATTAGTAGTGGTGAGATTTACACAGTCTTCGTATTTTGGACATAATTTCTCATCTGATATCCGATTTGAGTGATTAAAGTTGCATTGGAAAGAGGACTCATAGATCCACAACTTTGTAGTTCACATCAATGTCCAATTCAGAAGCTGTCATGGTCAAAATACAGAAGCAAGTTATCCCTACAGCTTTTATATTTCATATTTTTAAGGTTATGTGATGTTTAAGTGTTGAGCTGAACTTTAATTAAATTAGAAAGCCCATGCATGAAATTTTAAAGTATTTTATGTGTTATTGGGTTCTTTTACTAGGGTTTTATTGTATTTGGGTAGAATTAGGGTTAGCCACCTATTTAAAGGGGCATTATTCATTGTAATTGATAATTAATCAATAACATAAATTTTTTTACAAAACAAAGTGACTTGTGTCATCTTGAGGGAGTGGATTCTTCCTTGGTTCTACAGAACAAAAGCTTATCAATGTGTGCAAGCGTTGTGGCGCTGTTCAAGATTCTCCAAATAAATCAAGAAAGGTTCTTATGGGTGTGGGACACAAAACTGGAGCGACACATACTGTTCCAGGCTCGGGGGCCTCGTTGGGAGTACGGAGTAGCCAACAGAGGACTAAACCGGAGAATAAGGGAGTCGCCACCCGTGTGAACCGGGACAAAGATTTAAGGCCGCACTCACCCCTCGCAGGGAAGACCTTAAACCATTGGGTTCGGAATGGTCCCTTACTTATGCCACTTGTAATGTAAAGATTTATGCAATAATCCAACCAAGCCTATGACATATATTTCCCAGTGCACCACAATCCTAAATTCACATGCTTAAAAGTAAGGTTTACATCTAACATACATGGAATCAAATCTTATTGCCAAATTCACATGCTTAAAGGTAGGCCTTTGCAACAACAAGCACATAACGTCATAAGAATTCAATCATTCATGTAAACATAAACACAACAGTCATGGTAACATTTGCATGTAATATAAAGGAAATCAAAATGACAACAAATAATGTAATAGGCGCATTATGCAAAGAAGCATATAAAATATGGTCAAAATAACCGCATGATAAATGAAATTAATACAAACATATAACTTGAAAAGATGAACAGACACGAATTTAAATATGCCAATCCAAGATGCAATTTTACATTAAAGATGAACATGCCATAATGAGATGCTAATGATGCAACTAACATGAGCACAAACATGCACATGAATAATTTTTTCCAAGTGGTACGTGGAATTGTATCCCAAGTACAGACCGCACTACCGTCCATTCGGAATCGGCTATGGAATTTACGTCTGGGTTTCCATCCGATATACCACAAGAAATAATGTCACAACATGGATGCATAAATTGTAATACATTAAGCCAAGACTAAGGTAGATGATGCAATTATATGGAATTTCATAATACATGCATGAATAAGGCAATGATGTACAAAAGAATCAGTGACATGACAAGAAGCGCGGCGAAGCATCGTGGTAAGGATCTTATCCCCGTGAAACGGAGGGCCTTCAATCCGACTTACTAAGCCCATGCGCAATGAACACATAATATGCATAAAATAAAGGCATAATAACAAAGACAAGATATCGGACTTTGTATATCCGATTGAACACATCTCACGTCCAATCGAATATACGTCATCCGGCGCGGCGAAGCATCGTGGTAAGGATCTTATCCCCGTGAAACGGAGGGCCTTTAATCCGACTTACTAAGCCCATGCGCAATAAACACATAATATGCATAAATAAAGACAAAAGTAAACACAAAAACTACTCGGCGCGGCGAAGCATCGTGGTAAGGATCTTATCCCCGTGAAACGGAGGGCCTTTAATCCGACTTACTAAGCCCATGCGCAATGAACATATAATATGCATAAAATAAAGGCATAATAATATAGACAAGATATCGGACTTTGTATATCCGATTGAACACATCTCACGTCCAATCGAATATACGTCATCCGGCGCGGCGAAGCATCGTGGTAATGATCTTATCCCCGTGAAACGGAGGGCCTTTAATCCGACTTACTAAGCCCATGCGCAATAAACACATAATATGCATAAATAAAGACAAAAGTAAACACAAAAATACTCGGCGCGGCGAAGCATCGTGGTAAGGATCTTATCCCCGTGAAACGAAGGGCCTTTAATCCGACTTACTAAGCCCATACGCTTTTCTCATCATTACATAAATAAATAACGTGCAGAAAATTAAATGGCGGAATAATTAAACAACTCAAAATTAAAACAAGAACATGCCGTTTACTCAAGTGGTACGTGGAGTTGTGGCCCGAGTACAGATCATACTACCGTCCATTCGGAATCGGCTATGAAATTTACGTCCGGGTTTCCATCCGATATACCTCAAGAGGCGACACGCCTTTCATTTTATCCAATGCCCACAACACACATCATATTTATAACACATACATATTTATCTACTCAAGGGCCGCAACATACATTTAAACATCATAATCATGCGAATAACGCTCAATGAATAGTAAAAACGAAACTGAAAACAAGTGTGAAAAATACCCTCAGGTCTAACCTTTTTTGCCGACTTTCGGGCTTGCGTTTCGCGGAGATCGGAAGGGTAAAGCTCCTCAACTTTTCTGGTTCACTGGTCTAGCGTCTTAACTCACTGTCTCGCTGTTTTGCTTGCTGTTTGGTCTCCGATTTGCTGCTGTTTTCGCTGTATTTCTGCTCACTATTTCAGCTCACTGTTTTGGTGTTTTAGGCTACTGTTTTTGATGTTTTTAAAGGCTTTAAGTGCAGATTTTTTTGTGATATTTTAAGGATTAAAAGTGCAGTTTTTTATGCAGTTTTTAGTGTTTTAGGGGCTGTTTTAGGGTGATTTTGCTGCTATTTGGGCGTGTAAAACAGTACAGTTTTTTTTGTTTCACTGCAGTGCGTTTTTTTTTGTAATTTTCAGTGATGGAGGGCTGCTGTATAGGGCTTGTTTCGGTGATGTGTGGGGGTTTACGGAGGTGGTTTTCAGTGGTGGTTAGGGGCTGTATTGGTGATTGTATTGGCTACAGAAATTCGGCTATGGAGGGGTGCAAGGGAGATGGTGTTCACGGCTAAGGAGGATGAGATGGAGAGAAAATTTTCTGTCTTGATTTCTTGCTTTGGCCGTGAGTCTTGGTGTGTTTCTAGGGCTTGGGCGTGACTTAGGTTGTGTCCAGGAAGAGAATGGCTTTGGTTATGGGTTGTTTATATAGAGAAGGGTTAGGGCTTCACCTTGTCTCACAAGGAAGGGATTTGGTGCATTCAATAAGGATATGATTTAGTGCTAGGTAAGGAAAGCAATGGATTTGATTGGGGGACATGTCTTGGCTAGATTAGGAATACAATATATTTGATTGGTTAGGATTAGGCATTTAATTTGTTAGATTAGGAAGTCAATATTTAATTTGTGTTGGTTTAGGAATACAATATTTTAGATTGGTAATTATCTTATTAGATTAGGAATGATTATATTTGATTAGCTTAAATTGGTTAGGATTGATTTTAATTAGGTATAGAATTATTTAAATTAGGCATGATTTTAGTTTAAGTTGGTAATTGTTTATTTTATGTTTGGTATATGTTTTATATTAAATTATTTAATTATTTAATATTATCTTATTTAGTTAATGTTTTAATTAATATTTATTTATTTAATTTGGGGGTATTTTAAGGGTGATGGGCGTGTCGGCCTTGGTGGGTGGGAGTGGGCTTGGCTAGGTGCATGTTAATTTAGTTAAGTGTTTAGGCTAAGTTTGTGTGGGCTAGGTGGGTGTGTAGGCTAAGTTCATGTGGACTAGGTCTGTGTGGGCCGGTTTTAGGTGTCTCGGGGCGAGCATAAATTTAAAACAGAAAACAAACGAGTTACTTGAAGCCAAACTAGTGAACTTAATCCGTCAATGAGTCAATTCTTGACTCTTCCCTTCCGATGTCCGTTTCCCGCGGTTTCCGTAACTTAAAAGGTAGTTGTCTCCAAATAAGACTCCTCATCGGGTTTCACATGCAAAAATGCAATGCCTACAATGGGCAATGTTCCTTAAGTTGGGACTTGATCTTGGAAGGATTTTGTTCTTACAAAATCAAATTCACGGTTCTTGGGGCTTAGAACAAGTGGACGGTTTATTTGGCTTGTTCCCGGAAAGTTCTTATCAATACGTTAAACTTAGCACTAGCGGAGAGGCCCCCACACAAATTTTTATTTTGACTCGTTTTCAAATTTTAATTTCAAGTGTGTTTATTGCATAACATAACGTGTGTCTTGAATTTTATATATTGTTTTTGTAGGAAATAGCACCAAATGAGCATTCAAGACAGAGTAAATATGAACCATCCAATGCAGGCCAGTGCGTCGCGACTTCCATGGGCACGTCGCGACGCGACAAAGAACAAATCCAAGGTAGAAACTTGAAGCCAAAGCCCGTCGCGACGTCGGTGTTATCACGGCGCGACACGATGACTACAGAATCCCGATGTCAATAACCACGTCATGACTTGCCAAAGAAGAAAACCGAGGAAGAACCTGTAGAATATCTGGAGCCTTGAGCGTCGTGACGTAGACTCTTACAAGTCGCGACATTAACCATATCACGTCGCGACATAATAGCATAAGCGTTGCGACTCTAACCATAGCGCGCCGCGACTCATTCGCTATAGCGTTGTGACATGCTCAAGCCCAAAATTGAGGCAGAGAGTTTGGAATTATACCCGTCACGACTCAGACAATTTAGCGTCATGACATAGAATCTTAATCATGAAACCCCCTAATTTTTAGGGCTACGTGGCACAACACAAACTAATTGGCGTCCCGACATGTGCCTGATATCAATACTTAGAACAACAACCCAAAATATTTTTTTCACAGAAACCATTCGCATCTCTCTCCTAAATCTTACGCCCACGCATAAAACCTCTCCCAAATCTCAAACTCACACATACAAACTCTCCCAGATCTATTTCCCCACTTCTCCAACACCCATACCACAAGCATTTCTCCACTCTATTTTTTGCATATTCGACCATGTATTTGGTTCCATCACTTTCAGGTTTCATACTCTTCATTTTTGTTCTATCCTTATTGTTTTACATGTTTTTATGTTGTGGAAATTGTTAAAATCACTGAAGCTTGGGGGCGTAGTGTGTGGTTGAATCTCTTGAAGTGTCTGCTTAGTTGAAAGGTATGGTGATAATTGGATAAAACCTTGCAGAAACAGGGGAGTCTCTATCGATTTTTTTTTTTGTGAATCCTACTCCATCTCCTCACATGGCATAAAAAAGATCATGTGGACAAGTTACCGCTACATCATCCTATAACACTGTTAAATTCATGTCGGCGACAAGAAAAATGATATGAAAAAGGAATGGGGCAATAAGTTCCCATTATTGAGAGAAGATTTGAGTTGAATCCCGGACAATTCCCCCAAATTGACTCAGTTATCACTCAGAGACACTGGTTCAAGCTCTGCAAACAACCGAGCCCAACAGTTATTCCCGTGATGAGGGAATTCTATGCCAATACCTACGAACATGTAGGCTATCAGGTTATAGTGCAAGGTAGACTGGTGGCGTTTGATCGGTCCACTATCAATAGGTTTTATGGGCTGCTAGATATCGAGCACGACGACTACACGAAAATAATTGAGCATTATGATTTAAAACATCTAACACAGGCATTCTATATCCCTAATGCGGTATGGGATATCAGCAGCAGTGGAGAGCATGTTAAGATGAGTTCTAGATATCTTAAGCTTGATGCTCGAGTATGGTTTCATTTCCTGGCGCGTACTCTTTTACCTGGTTCCCATATCACCAATGTGGCAAATGATCGAATGATCCTTCTATTCTCTTTGTTCGAGGGTGAGTCTATTAATGTAGGCGGGCAAATTTCTACAAACATCGTTCAGGCATCCAAATCTACAGAGACATGCCTTTTATATTGCAGTCTCATCACTAATATGTGTGCATAAGATAAGATGCCTATGGACCCTAGAGAAGAAATTATACAGCCTACCATTGCTCTAACAACACGTATTTTTCAGCAGCTTTGAGTAGAGAGAACACTGACAACCAGTTCATCAGCTGCACAACCTCGACCTTAAGTGCTTCAGTCATCCCATCCACTCTCCATCCCACGACGTTTGGAGCATTTGGAGGCTCACGCGACGTATCAAGCTTAATACAACCAATCTATAGAGCTAATGCTATGATTAATGGCCTGCCAACTCAACGTCAGTGAAGAGCAATTCCCTGTGTTTCCCCATCCTCCGGAGGCAGCCGACGATGATTCCCACCACGGTAGTATTGTTCCATACTCTTTTTATCTTATTTTTCATTGCATTGGGGATAATACCATATTTAAGTTTGGGGTGGGTTGTATGTTTATTTCTAGTTCCAGCATGTTTATTTCCTGTAATGTTTTATTTCCTACATGAGTTATCTTAATAAATAAATAAATAAATAAAGTCTGATGACGAGGTTGTTTATCATAATGTGAAGTTTTAGGAAATGATAAAGACCAACTTTGCTTTTATCCTATGCATTGAATAAGGTATCTAGGTCAGACTCTTATACACTAGAGAAAGCTCTATAGCAGTAAGACATTAGGGAGTTGACGAAGTGATTAGTTGAAAGAATTGGTAGATGATGAATGACTGTTTGCCTGAATATCTATTTCTATCTCCATTCAATTATAATGTGTGATATGGTAATATTTTTCTTTAAAAAATGAGACCACTTATAACCGATAAGCGTGAAGCTACCCATGGGCGAATATTAAGACTACTGATGAGAAATGATACCTTAAAGGGTTAGTGGGTCTTCAAATATATATATATATAACATATTAGATAAGCGATTTTTTTTTTAAATATTGAAATTATGTCAATTAAATGTGTGACATGATTATAAACGAATCAAGTTAGTGTTTGATATTTTTGATACGATTAATAAATGAATAGGATCGATAGACTCATAATTAATACATAAATACAAGATAAAGAATTAAGTATAATTGGAATGAAAAATCATCCCCATTAATTTTGTAAGTAATGAGTTAGGACGTAGTATGAATTTAGAATGAAAAATCATCCTAAATCTATAGTATTTTTTTTTTAATTAGGACAAAAAATTATAACGATGAGATTTTCTAGCAATGGTAAGAAATAGGGACATATTTGTTTAGGGATGGCAAAATTCGGATCCGGACTCGGATCCGGAAGAGATTTCTTCACCCCGGGTCCGGTTCCGGACCCGGGTAAAACATCCCAGGTCCGGACCCGGGTCTACCCGGTCCGAATCTGGATACCTGGTTCACTTTTTTATTTTTTTTTATTTTTTAATTGTATTATTTTATATTTATATTTGGATTTTGTCAATTTAATTAGTTTTATTTCAATTATTTTATATTTTTTAATTATATTTAATTATATATTTTTTTTATATATATACATATTATTTTGTATTTTTCATTATTTTTTTTCCGGACCCGAGTCTATCCGGGCCGGACCCGGATCCGGATCCGGATACACCCGGGTCCGAATTTTAAAGACCCGGGTCCGGTTTTTTTAATCCTGGACCCGGATTTACCCGAACCCGGATCGTTCTGGTCCATGCGGACCCGGACCGGGTCTGGGTATAGTTGTCATCTCTATATTTGTTACATTTATTTTAAAAATATAAATTATAGAAACCTTGTTTTATTACCCGGAGCATCTTTATAATGGCCAAATAATATTCTTCTCTAGGCAATGTGCTGGTAACTCCGTCTTTCAACTTCTTTTCAATCGCGTCGCTGTCGGTATTATTAATAATAATTAAAAAAAAAAAAGGTAAAATGTAAAAACGTAAACGATAAAAGCAAAAACACTCTTCTTCAATCTCTTGCAAGATCTGGTCGCATTTCGTTTCGCTTCGCTTCCCTCGATCAACTTGAGTCCTTTTACTTGAATAACAACAATAGACGTTTCAAAGGTAAGCTCTCTACTCTTCTTTCCCTTAGTCAAAATCCTCTCTTTCTCATCACCTCATTTAATTTTATTTCGATTTATACTTAGTTATCTTTGATTATTATTTGTTTTTAATTAATTAATGCTCCATGAATATGGGATTTGTGATTTGTTATCTGGGTATGTGTTTTGTTTTAGATCTGTGGTCGAAGTATTATTTTAGCTAATTTAAGTAAATTAGTTGTTAAAAGCGAGAAAGCTTGGGAAAATGAAAAGATAAAATCTTGGATCTTTCTTTTAGGTGTGTGTGTATTTTTGGGGGTATTGCTTTGGATTTTCGGTTAATGGAAATATATAAAGAAATACGGCTAATTAATTGCATTTTAAGCTAATTCGTTGAATTTTTTTCCAATAATTAAATGAGGCATAATTTTTTTGCTCCTTTTTTTTCTTTTCAGAGGCGTTTATTTGCATGGGTGGTCGTTGTTGTAATTAATAACGGTTTTTTAATTATTTTTTTGAAAGTAATTATGTAAGTATCTCTATTTGGCATAATTATTTCTGGGATTTGTAGTATTTTACTGTTGTTGATGACTTGATGTGTGATTCCATCATAATTTCTGTATTAGGGTCCTTGATTTGAGTGAATAATCATGCCTGCAATTTGTATTAGAAAGGCAGGGGTGTTTCTTATCAATGCTTAAATTGGGATTAGACTTGAAGCTATTGTAGTCACTACTCACTAGGGTTAGATTGAAGTTTATGAGAAGCACTGACATCATTTGGATACATGTATGTATATTTTATATCTGGTGATTTTTACGAGTATGAATGGGTAAATTGATCGGACTGTGCCATATTATTGCAGGACTTTTGATTCTTAATTGAATGGAGGGAGTTGGAGGCGACACTGCCTCAGCGGCATCACCTGTAGCTCAATGGGGGCATGATGCTTGGAGGCTATTTCAGTATTATCTGGATAAGACTACTCCACATGCAGTTTATAGGTGGATTGGGACCCTTGTAATTTTGGCTATCTACTGTTTGCGGGTTTATTATGTGCAAGGATTCTACATCATATCCTATGGTCTTGGGATCTATCTCCTGAATTTGCTTATTGGGTTTTTGTCGCCTTTGGTTGATCCTGAACTTGAGGTTTCCGATGGGCCGTTGTTGCCAACAAAGGGTTCAGATGAATTCAAGCCTTTTATTCGCAGACTCCCGGAGTTTAAATTTTGGTAATGGAAATATCTCATAAATGCTTCTAATGTTGGCTGGTGTTTTACATTAGCTTGGAAATTTTTCTGACATTTTGGTTCCAATATTTTATAGCCGATGCAGTGATGCTTGCGGTCTTGTTTATTAATCGATATGTTGCTTAGTTTTATTTGGGGTTTTTGATGTGATATTTCGAGGAAGCCATGAATAGTTGGGATGTTGCAATACTTGGAAGTATCTCAACCTCATTGTTTGTTTAATATTATTTCTTGTCAATCATTAGTTAAATAGATGTGTTAATGCTGTTTCAAGTATCTACTATATCTACCATATATGACAGGTTTATGCAAAGTCAGCAAACTTCATTCTGTCTTTAATTTCTAACTTGAAAAATGTTGCAAATTTTTAATAAAGCATGGTGATTCAGCTCACGTTTCTTCTCCTAAAAGTTTCTATGTTGAATGTTAATATAGAAGATGAGCTCTCGTTGGGATATGAACTTTTAAATACGTGTATGTTTATAAATGGTTGATTTGCTATTACACATTAATTTACACCTCACTTTTCTTTGTCCTGAATGTTATTATACTGGTGAGTGTTTCTCCCCTTCTCTCTTATCTTTTAAATTCATGGATATGCTGGCACTTTACTTATTAGTTTAATTATTCCTTTTTGAGTTATTGCTTACCTTTCTGGTGTTTGATTCTCTGATTGCTGTTTTAGAAATTAATATGAATCCCAGATACATGCTTTTGGCATTGGCCTGCTTCTTTAACGGGTGTTCTGTTCTAAGGTTGGTGGTTTGGTTACTGTCGCAGTCTTAGGTTTATTGTGTATATGTTGCAGTGTTTACTGGATGTTGCTTCTCTTTTGAAGTAATTTCCTACTAGTTTTTCTTTTATATGAGGCGCTGGCATTTTTTTCCTTTGAGACGAACTTTTGATGCAACACATAAGTCAATTGTATTTTGTTCATAGCTGTTGGATGCCTCATGGATACATATTAGTAATATGATATTTATTTGACAAATAAATTATAAATTACAAATGCATTATATAAACCATCAATAAATTATAAATTACAAATGCTTTATATAAACCATCCTTGTCTGACTTTGAGATGATCTTATGTCATTCTATATTTTGTTAACCACTGTTATATTTCTTGAGACACCTGGATTCTGGAATCATGTGATTTAGCAAGATGAAATGTATGACTCCTGATAATAAGGGGATAGGAATTTCTTGTTTACTGTGACTGATCACAAAACTTCTTTCTGCTGTGGTTTCAGGTACTCCATGACCAAGGCTTTCTGCATTGCATTTCTAATGACATTCTTTTCTGCATTTGATGTTCCTGTCTTTTGGCCTATATTACTTTGTTACTGGATTGTTCTGTTTGTTCTCACGATGAGACGCCAAATCGCACACATGATCAAATACAAATACATCCCATTCAACATTGGAAAACAGGTATGCTCCAAGTAATTGAATATTGTGGCCGCATAACTTCTTATCACCTACTTCTCTGATGTTAATAATCTGGTTGGTCTTTGACAGAAGTATGGTGGTAAGAAACCTTCAACAAGTGGCAGTGGCCCCCGTGTGGACTGAAGTACAACTTATTCATAGAGCAAATAGTGAAGGACCAGATGGGGGAAGAGCGTAGGTTATGGGAAGATATTATAATTGATTTTTTTTTCCTTTCAAGGGGATGAATTTGATTATTATAAATATATTAGACAAAAGTTCAATTGCGCATGAGTGCTAAATGTCTTAAATGTTGCAGACGTGAAAACTTTAATGTTTATACTCATGTTCTGACTATTTAATATAGAATAGAAGACTGTTGGCAATGTAATTGCATGACCCCTTGTAACGAAGATTTGATGTGAAATTTTTTTCATTCGTTAGTCAAGTGTAATAAGTTGTCGTCCAAAACTTCATCATCCCACAAGTTTACTGGCTGATAGCATGAAATGATGATTTGTATTGTGTATGGTGTGTTCACGGGTCCGGTCGGGTTATTTATTTTTTATTTTTTAAATTCTTAAATCCAATCTGGTCGGGTCATGTCGGTTGGAAGACCTGAAACCCGAAATTTGAAAGTGTAACCCATTTTGGTTAGGTCGGAAAAATACATGATATATATTTTTTATGATATAATTTTGATAGGATTTGTAGTTAAATCAGATTATGATAAATTAACTACAGAAGAAAAGGAAAAAATCATCAAATGGTGCTGGGTCGGATGAAATTCGATTTTTTATATTGAACTCACTAACGGGTCGGATCTGAACTAAAATTATTTTTTTATTTTATAAATCCGACCGAATCGGGTCGTGGGTTGACCCGATCCTATAAAATGTACAATGCATTCTACATGAAAATGCAGTTTGAAGTTCATACAGAATGTACAGTCTTTTTCTTATTTTTAATTTTTCATTCTTTTGTCGTTATTGAGGCACAGATAAACTTCCATATTGTGTTGGGAAAATTGCTAACTTGGTTAATTTTCTGAAAGTGAAACCATCAATTATGACAATTGACTTTTTTTCCCCTTATTAATAACAGTAATTTTGTCCTCAATGAGAAAATGTCGTCTTATATTTCTTTGAAAAAAAAATATTGATTCTTTAGATGTTTTTAATGATCTCATTGAAATCTTTGTGGATGTACCATTTCGGTATTAGGAATTTCGACAATTTATGGAAATTTATAATAATGAATCTTTTTATACCCAAATATTCAAGCTCAGCTCAATTACCAGAAGAATTAGGCTCAATGGAATCAAGAATAATAATTATCTGCAAATAGTTTCTCCTAAACAAAAAAGTTAAATGTGTATCAATTTTCCTTCATTATATAGCAGTTTCCTCCAAAAACAAGTGGAGAATATGAATAGCAGTTGCAAGAGAGAAAATTGAGGAACAATTGTTGGACATAAAGGAAAAAGTGGAAGAGTGGATGCTTGCAGGAAGTGACAATTGCATGAAGTTAAGAAGCAATTAGAGTAAGTTATTTTCAGGAGCTATAAAAGCTAAAGAGGAGCCAAGAAAAAAAGGCCCTCACCAACAATTATCACAATAACAATAGCAATCCAAAAATCCAATATGTCTTCGGCATTAATCTATTCCAGTAGTTAATTTCCATTCAAACTCATTCTCTGTAGTAGTAATCTATTTCAATTCATGTGCAATTTTATATTCAGTAAACTTTCTATGTACCTAAAATTCAATTCTAATAAAAGTTTCTTTCTCAGCAATTTCCAATTTAGTTTATTTTACAGCATCTTCCTAAAATCTAATTGTTCATCCCTTTCGGAACTTAGAGAACCCATTAATTTTTACAATCGTTTTGATTAGAAGTCAGCAATTTAAGTTGAGGATCCGCTCCTCTGCACGCCCGTGCACTCTCACCAATTTTTTTCAGAGCCAATATATAAAGTGACACGCCCGGTGGGATCCACTAGCAGGCCGCCAAAGACAAAGTAATTTTGAAAAAGATATTGCTGTAGGAACCACTTTCCTAGCGCAGCGGAAACATCTTAGGTACCCGAGATCGGACTTGAAAAATTTATTGCCCCTCCCTTAGCTTGGCCGAATATGACCAAATGCTTCACTGGAATTTTGCTTCTGTTTTTGACAAAATTTCAGTCCCGAAACAGCCCCCGAACAGTGACTTAGTTCTTGACTGTTTTGGACCCGAATATGTGCCCAACACACCCTTATAACAGCCCCTGATTTTTGTATATACCAGCAAAGTTTCAAGTATATTTTTTCTGTTAAAACCAGCCACAAAACAGTCTTAGAACACTCCTTGATGTTTCCCAATTTTTCTGAATTAGTAACAAATCAAACCAAACACAAAAACACAACTCTTAGTAGCGGCAATGAGTAAAATCTGCGCATTGCCGTAAGGTGTATTAGAAAAATAGAAGATAGTGAATTTTCATTCGACATCAAAATGCCTTCCGTGCTATATCTCGTTACCAACAGAATATGGTGTGGGCTACACTCACAAACAAATCTCTAAACTCTTTAGAGATAAAAGTATTGTTGCACAAGATTTGGTTTTGGTTTTTCTTGTTCTTGTTTTTGTTTTTTCAACTCTTAAGAGAATTCTTAGAATAAGAAAAAGGCGGATAGGGTTAGAATGAATTAGGTTAGGCAAAAAGAAAAAATCATTTTTCTTTATTTACCTAGGGTTTTTTATTTCCAAAATAAAAAAAACTCTTCACTTTCCCATGTGTAAATTCAGCCAGTCCTAATTATTTTTACAAAAATTTCATAACATCAAATTTACTTTCCTTAAAGATAAAAGATGTTACAAAATAAAATTTTATCACATTTTTAAAAGGTGTAACTTCCAAAACCAACCAAAGGTTTCTAAAATCCTTTTTTAAGAAATTCAAAATTTAAACTTTATTAAATTATATAATATAATTTAATAACTTATAATAAATAATTATAATATAATCATTTATTATAAAACCATATATTAAAATTAACATACAGTTTCATGTGTGACAAAATAATATTATTAATCACATTAAAAATATATATATTATACATATATGAGTATATAATTGGACTATCCAATTATATTTAATCTGCTACAGTAAATCGAGCTAGTATGGGGACCGAGTGAACTTACGGTTCCGAGCTCCAATAATCCCGAAATATTAATTAAACTCTTAATTAAATATTCTGAATTATTAACTTCAGGGTATTACACTAAAAACCCGAAGCTGCACTCTCGTTGTCACAGATGGATGATTTGAGCCGAACCACGTCGATGTCCATCGATATAATCATTACATACGGACTGGCCCTTCACGAGTATCTCATAATTAGAGCGGGGTCATAATATCTGTTATATCCCTCTAATTATTTACCTTAAGTACCATTGTCTCTAATGAACGATTTATTTATAACCATTATGAATGTTAATCTTTCTATTCGCAATAGAAAGACTTGAACGCTCTAATCATTCAAGTATCTAATCAACCCTTAAGGAAGATACCCATCTACTCTCGCAAGAGGAGTGTGACCTCCCTATCTATGTAAAACATCATCAGCTACACACCAAATCATGTTCCCAAAGTACGTAGCTATTGGTCGGAATTGCTGCGCCAATCTCACCTTTGTAAATCAAATGACATAGCCTGCCATGCAAGAGTTCGTAGTACACTCAGGATTCAGATCAATCCATATATGAAGGTTCACCAGACTAAGCAGCTGTGATCTTCTTTTTGAAGAGAAATTAAACGAGATTTTATGTTGCGTACTAAACAAACAATGGTTGCAAGGACCTAATGCATCATCTTTGGTAAGCTCCTTCTTGGTCAGGGTAGACAACCATTTCTCACTCATGTAAGCGAGTATCTGGTTCCACAGATTTTAAGAAGCCTTTTTTTCAACTATATTGAGGCTGTCTGCACAAATCTTCATATGAGTCTTATATAGTGTACGGCAAATATATCCATGGGCAACAACCATGACTCCTTTTGTCATTCTCCATGTGCCAAATCTGAAGTGACTGTCATAACCTGTTTGTCAAGGGCTATTCCTGAAAGTACATTCAGCCGAAGTTCGGGAACATGCAAGACATCCTTCAAAGTTAATATACACCCAATATTTATTCGCAACTGAATATCACCAATTCTTATTATCCCAAAGGAACTGATATTTCTCATCTTCACTGAACCAAAGTCTCTCATGCTTTGTGTTGTGAAGAAATTTATGTGAGGAGTGACGTGGTAGGATGCTTGCAGTATCTACCACCCACTCAATATCTTGGATTGCGGTGTGAAGACATGTATCTTCCTGTATGGAGCATATGTCTACATCTCATTGGACAAGTACTAGTGTCTCTCATTCGTTATTCTTCGGCTGATGATTGCCTTGGTCCTGATCTCGTTGCAATTTTTGATAATTCTTCTTTAAATGACAATCTATGCCACAATGGTAGCACTTATATGCAGACATTCGTCTATCTAAGGATCTACCTCTGGTTGTACTTCTGCCTCTCCCTTTTTCTATTCCTTGATGTCTTCCTCGAGTCTCCGTGATTAAGACTTCTGTCTATTCTGAGCCAATGTCTTTTTATCCTACACTCTTTATTCGACATGACATCTTTTACCATAGGCATGGTAAGTTTACCTCATGTAGCCGAATTGTTGAGGGTAAACCACCAATGTCTCTTAACTATCAATTAGAAAACTGAGTAGTAGGAAGGCTTGTACTTCATCTACCAACTGCATATCTATTGCAGAAAACTGATTCACCAGGCTATGGAACTCATTGGTGTGTTCAGCAACGGAAGTTCCACCACGTAGCTTCAAATTCACCAAACGCCTCATTAACAGGGCTTTATTCCGAGTAGTCTTGGACTGGTATATGTCTTCCAAATTCATCCATATTTCGTAAGAATCTATATCCCGTGCTATGTGGTGGAAGACGTTGTAACATCCCGCCTAAGTTAGGATGTTACCGGCAGGAGACAGACTGACCGGCGTAATCACACACGTATAACGCAAGCGTACGTATCGTTCAAGTAGTATAAAAAGTATCGATCCCACGAGGACTTAGTACCTAATCTATTAATTTTATGAGGTCAAGTGATTACTAGTAACTAACAGGTTGTTTGATTGATTTGAAATGGTGACGATTCTAAATTTAAAACAAGTAAATTAAATTGCGTGAAAATAGATTAATGAAAATTCAAATTATAAAACTATCTAGGGTTGTGAATTCTTCAAATATTATTGAAAGATGAAGTGGTTATATTATAGTTGGGTAAAATATTGATTTATTAATCTGGAATATTAAATTATGTAAAAGCCTCTTTCGATGATCATTTACAAATACCTAGTATAATCCAATTGAACCATATGTCTATGTCAACCAAATTACCTAGATTCATTAAGATTGAGTTCCAATTATGACTACCCCCGCCCAATAGGTATAATCCTATCCTGTAACGAAATCTATTAAAGGTTTATCTATCCTTAAGGAAGATCGTGGGCTATTGAGTCTAAGGTCTTTAAACTTAAAGTCCCTATGTCTAGTTCATTTTAAGTTTTATCTAGTCAATTTTATTAGTGGCCAGTTAATAAAAAGCATTAAGATTATGACTCAATAAATAAACTTTTAATTACCCAAACTATAATCTAACCCATTTTAAACCGGTGATATTAGATTTTATCACAACCCTAGATATTTAACTTAGTTACAACACATAGCTAAAGCTGATAAAAACTTAAAAGGCATTAAGTGAAATTGCTGAAAAGTAATTGTAGAATAATAAATTACAATAAAAAGAAATGCTAAGGTAAAAGGAATTAACTTCTACTATTTACTATTTAGATATCTCCCATAAAATAATATATATACTTGTGATATTTTTGCCAACCAGCCATATAGGCGGTAACCTGATTAAGTCAAATTAAAAATAAACCAGCCATAATGCGGAACAAAATTAAACCAACCGTCCAGTATGACGGTATCCTCATGAAGTCAGGTTTAACCAGATTAAACAGAATTAAACCAACCGTCCAGTATGGCGGTATCCTCATTAAGTCAGGTTTTAAATAGTTTATATATTATATTTTAAGGGAGATAAATCTAAATAGCAATAGTAAAAGAATTACATTTTTACCTCAGCATGGAGAAGTTACCTCCTCATGGATGAATAGTGAAAGTAAAAGAGTTTAAGAAAGAAAAGTACTATTTATAGAAGAGAATTACTACTACAAAATGTAATAAATACTGAATATTTAAAGAAACTAAGAAGAGAACTCCCAATTTATATAAGAGATTTCAGAGGAAGTGGTACATTTGAAACTAAAAATTCGCTCTGAATTTATAGGCCCGAATAAGCCTCTGGCGTCGCGACGCCAGCCCCTTTTTTCTTGGCACAATTTCGTCCGGACACGTGGCAAGGCGGTTGAAAAATTTCGGCTCGTTGAATTTTTGACACGTGGCATGCAGCGCACGTTAGCGGATTGCTTGTGATGATGACACGTGGCACGACTCACGTTAGCAAAGTCAAACTTGTCAAACTTTGACTTGTTGATCTAGTGCATGTTAGCAGCCTCCGGCGCACGTTAGAGGTCGGGATGCCAAGGGTTTCGGTGTCACGACGCTACAAAATTACCAAAATATCATTTTTGCCAATTTTCACAGTTTTGCTCCAAATCACCTCCAGAATGTCCTGAAACTTTATTTATCTACAAAATAACACAAAACACATCAAAATATTCACAAAACTCAAGAAACTATACAAAATATTAAGTTAAATGAGTGGGAAATAGTGATACATTTACCACTCATCACACCCCCAAACCTAACTTTGCTAGTCCTCGAGCAAAATAACATAATAAAATTTAACTAAGCCACTTTCGTAGGGATCACGGTTGCATTTAGCATATGCAACAAGCCTTTAAACCCCTAGGTGTCCCTAATGGACGAGTTGTAGTCTCGTGAGGGTTTACAACAATGATACCCACAAACATTTTATAAAAGTAAAAAGGTAGTGAAACTAATGCACACAAAAACAAAAAGACAAGAGAAAAGAGAATAAAGAAGTTAGTGACTAATTAGGTGAAACTTCTACTCCAAGTTTACTAGTTGTTTTGTTTCTTTCTAAATTACTGAATAAGTAAATTCTCTTATTTATTTTACCATTCTCCATATACACAGCCAACAAAATATTAAACAACTCATTTTTGCCCACAACAGTCATAAGTGTAGTTGATAAGAGAGTAATATTTTTGTCCTAAAGTTTTATCAGAATTCACACCTTTTTGTAGTAATGGAATAATTTTTCTTATTTTTCTGATTTTTTTCTTTGATTTTTTCTCTATTTTTTATTTATATACAATATCTTCCATCTATGTAGCGAGTGTTAGGTCAGTGACTCCCAAACCAATTGGCTTTAGGGCACCAGGTGTTAAGATACCCATACGGACTTAATTACTCAGACTTCAAATATATATATATATATATATTTTCTTCTATCATCTTTTTGATCCATGTAGCGAGCTTTGGGCCAATGACTCCCAAACCAGTTGGTTTTAGGGCACTAGGTGTTAAAACACCCTTACAGACTTAATAACTCGGATCTCAGACGTTTTTTTTTTTTATTCCATCACTTTTTTTTAGATGTTTCCTCCAAATGAACTAGAGTACTGGATATTACAAACTTTTCAATTTTAGCTCATGTCGTATGTTACCATGCATGTTGATAATACCTGCTAACTAAGTATATGAAGATCCATTTTAGTCCGTTTAATGAAGAATTTACAAATTAAATAATTCAAAAGGAAATAAACAAAAATTAACTTGTTTCAAAAATATGGTTTGAAGATACGTCTCCGGAGTGTGAAAACTCCTTACTCAGCCATCTCTTACCAAATTCACCTATTTAGTCAAAATAAAAACACAAAATATTTTTGTAATTTTTGAAAAATTTTCAATTTTTTTGTATTTTTCGAAAAATTTCGGACTAAAAATAAAAACAACACACAAACTAAAAACAATGTAGATTTCCGTTGTAGATTCCCCAGAGGGAGGGTGGAGCGAGGCTCTCTTAAGTACCCAAGCCTCTTAGGCTCTTATCGCTTGGTGTCAGGAATAAACAACGAGTCCTCCACATTAGTCTATCACAATGAACTACGGGTGAATGATTATCTAGGTGCCTTCACAGCTTTTCCTTATAGAAAGGTAGTGAGTAAAGGAAGACACCAAACCATCACCTACTCCCTAAACAGTAGAAGAAGAGTTTAGAAGATAATACCTGGTTAGCTGAAATTCTACAAGAAATTAAAGGTTAAGATCCAGATTAACACGACGCCTCTTACCACGATCGTCCTCGGACCAATTTATCTTTGAAAGGATAGGGTCAACTTGTGGTTCATAGGCTAAGAGTTGGTCAAGTAGATCCGGAGCAGTTCTGGCAGTAAAGAAGAGTTCTTTTAAAGGTTTTGACACGAACCCATTTTTCCGGGCATCATCAAGAAACACACAAAGAAAATCATAAAATCCATCAACGTTAAACAGCCCAATTGGTTTCTGGTGTATGTTCAGGTTCACCCAAGATAACACTATAAAAATTTCCTCCAATGTACCCAAGCCACCTGGCAAAGCAATAAAAGCATCAGCACGGTTAATCATTTCTACCAGTCGTTCAGACATACCTGGCACGATCAGTTCCTCTCCGTTTGATGGTTCAATAAGATTTGCTTCTGCCAAGGGTTTTGGGATGATTCCCAAAATATGACTGCCTTCTTCCTGTACGGCCTTTGAAACGATCCCCATTAGTCCAAGATTACCTCCGCCATATACTAAGTGCATATTTCTTGCAGCTAAGACTCGACCCAATTCTTGTGCTGCTTCTACGTATTGTGGTTTAGTACCAACACTACTACCACAAACACACACAGATATTTTCAACTCGTCTTCTTGAAGTGGCTTCCATGTTTTACTATGTATGTCTTCAAAAGTGCAATGATGAGTTGAATTTATAATACTTGAAAAGGGTGAGTAAAAATAATAGCACTAGTATCTTCCAAAGGACGATTAGTAGCAAAATAGTAAAATAAATCGTGATAGTAAAAAAGGTCTGAATCCTGTCGGAGAAAATAACAAAACAAATCACATTTATTAGGAAAAGACAAAGATATATAATATGTACAAGAATTTACAGCTTGATTAACGTCTATGCGTCAGGGACAAGCTTCCCATCCAAGTTTTCTTATAAATTGGCAAACAAGGTCTTTTTTAGTCAGATTCCCGAGACTTAATTGTTGTCTTTCTTTTTGAAATTGTGTGTGTAATTTGTGAATGGCTATATGAACATATCCACTGGGATGCGTCTCAAGAGTCGAAGATATATCATCTACAGACTCCTTACTCAAGCCATTCCTAATGAATTTAATTTTATCTTCACGATTATCAGACACCATTCCTAAAGAACGACAACGAGTATTGCAATTCCAGCGTGCACATTTGTAACAAACACCCATTTGCTTAGCTCTACGTTTCTTTGCATAGGTGCTTCTTCCAAAACCAGACAGATGTGAACTAAAAGAATCAGAAGACTCACCTGCCAATCGGACTCGTGCTTCAATTACCCAATGAATGTCAGTAGGAATACCTTTGATCATCAGTATCCTCATCAATTCCAAGCGAGTTTTGTAAACTTTCATCAGAGATTTTTGAGGGAGAGAAGGAAATTGCTTGTGAAGACTTGCGAGAGCTTCTTCCATCTTGAAATGTCTTAATCTGCAAAAACTGAACACACAAAATTAAATCATATCAAATCACAATATATACACAAATTGCATGGGTTGCCTCCCTGCGAGCGCTAAGTTTTAAGTCGTCAGCTAGACGTGACTGCCTGAACTTTATGCTGGATCTGAAAGTGTGACACTTTCTTTTTGTCGCTCCATAGGTTCTCCCCAGTAGTGCTTGACACGCTGACTGTTAACCTTGAATGTGTTGTTGGTGTTGGGATCCAGTAACTCAACAGCTCCATATGGTAAAACCTGAGTGATCACAAATGGACCTGACTACCGTGATTTCAACTTTCCAGGGAAAAGTTTCAACCTCGAGTTGTACAACAACACCTGTTGCCTTGGTTTCAACTGTCTGTGCACTATTTTTAGGTCATGCCATTTCTTGGTATTTTCCTTGTACAATTTGGCATTCTCATAAGATTGTAGGCGAAATTCCTCCAATTCATTGAGTTGGTGAAGTCTTTTCTTTCAGCAGCTTGTGGATCAAGATTCAACTTCTTCAGTGCCCAGTACGCCTTATGTTCAAGCTCAACTGGCAGATGGCATGCTTTCCCAAACACCAATCGATATGGGGACATACCAATGGGTGTCTTGTAAGCTGTCGGTAGCCCATAATGCATCATCCAGTTTTGTAGACCAGTCCCTCCTTGTTGATCCAACAGTTCTCTCCAAGATTCTTTTGATTTCTCTGTTTGAAACTTCAACTTGCCCATTTGACTGTGGATGGTAGGCTGTTGCAACCTTGTGAGTAACTCATATTTGGATAGGAGTGCATCAAAATATCTGTTGCAGAAATGTGTGCCACCATCACTGATAATTGCCCGAGGTGTTCCGAAGCGAGTGAAAAAAATTCTTTTTCAAGAATTTGATCACCACTTTTGAATCATTGGATGGTAGTGCAATTGCTTCACCCATTTTGAGACGTAGTCTACAACAACCAAGATGTATAGGTTTCCGAATGTTGGAATAAAGGGTCCCATGAAATCAATTCCCACACATCGAATATCTCCACTTCCAGAATATTTTGCAATGGTCCTTCATTTCTCCTCGAAATATTCCCCATTCTCTGACACCTGTCACATTGAAGAACAAAAAAGTTAGCATCTTTAAAAAGAGTGGGCTAGAACAAACCTGATTGAAGGACTTTAGCTGCAGTTTTATTTCCGCTGAAGTGTCCGCTATATGGTGATGAATGACAGTGCTGCAAAACACTGTTGACCTCTTCTTGTGGAACACATCGTCTTAGTAATTGATCAGCACATCGTTTGAACAGGTATGGCTCATCCCAGACATAATGTTTGACTTCTTTGAAGAATTTCTTCCGTTGCTGAGTTGTCCATTCCAACAGCCATTTTCCTGACACTATGTAGTTGACATAGTCAGCATACCAAGGGACTTCCTGCTGTTTTATGGCAAACAGTTTTTCATCTGGAAAAGTTTCTTTGATTGATAGTTCTTTGCCAGCTGTTTCTCCATTCTCGAGCCTCGATAGATGATCTGCCACTTGGTTTTCTGTTCTTTTCCTGTCTCTGATCTCCACATCGAATTCTTACAGAAGAAGTATCCAACGGATCAATCTGGGTTTGGCATCTTTCTTCGCGATCAGGTATTTGATTGTTGAATGATCTGTGTAGACCACCACTTTGGGACCCAACTGATAAGAGCGGAATTTGTCAAAAGCGAACACAACTGCAAGCAACTCCTTTTTAGTGGTTGTGTAGTTGAGTTTAGCTTCATTCAAAGTTCTGCTAGAGTAGTAAATGGTGTGGAATATCTTTGCTTTGCGTTGTCCCAAAACTGCACCTACAGCAAAATCACTAGCATCACACATTACCTCAAATGGAAGAGTCCAATCTGGTGCTACTATGATGGGGCAGAAACCAGCTTCTGTTTTAAGATCTCAAAAGCTTCCTGAATTCTTTGGTGAAGTTGAAAGTCACATCCTTTTCCAGAAGATTGCAAAGAGGTTTTGGCAATTTTGGAAAAGTCTTTGATAAATCTCCTGTAAAAACCTGCATGTCCAAGAAAACTCCGAATTCCTTTGACTGATGTTGGTGGAGGTAGTTTTTCAATTGTCTCTATCTTTGCTTTGTCTACCTCAATTCCTTTTGTGAGATCCGGTGTCCAAGAACTATGCCTTCCTGCACCATAAAATGGCATTTCTCCCAGTTGAGTATTAGATTTGTATCTTCACACCTTTTTAATACTGTTCCAAATTTTGCAAACAATGGTCAAAAGAATCTCCAAACACAGAAAAGTCATCCATAAAAAACTCCATACTCTGCTCCAGCACGTCTGAGAAGATGGCCATCATACAACGCTGAAATGTGGCATGGGCATTACATAATCCAAATGGCATCCTGCGGAAAGCAAAAGTACCATAGGGACATGTAAATGTGGTTTTCTCCTGATCTTCTGGGGCGATAACAATCTGATTGTACCCTGAATATCCATCCAGAAAGTAATAGAACTCATGTCCCGCCAATTTTTCCAGCATCTGATCAATGAATGGAAGCGGAAAATGATCATTCCTCGTGGCTTTGTTCAGCTTCCTGTAGTCCATACATACTCTCCATCCAGTCACCGTTCTTGTTGGGATTAGCTCATTCTTTTCATTGGTAACCAAGTAATTCCTCCTTTCTTCGGCACACACTGCATAGGACTCACCCACTGCTATCTGAGATGGGGTAAATGATGCCAGCATCCAACCATTTGATGATTTCTTTCTTCACGACTTCCTTCATGATTGGATTGAGTCTCCGTTGATGTTCCACTGTGGGTTTGTACTCATCATTCATCAAGATCTTATGCATGCAGAATGATGGACTAATGCCTCGAATATCTGCTATAGTCCAGCCATTGGCTTTCTTGTGCTCTCGTAACACTCTCAACAACTTTTCTTTCTGCTTCAATGTTAGCGAAGATGAAATAATAACAGGTTATTCAGAAGATTTTCCAAGAAATGAATACCTGAGATTACTTGGAAGTAACTTCAGCTCCAACTGTGGTGGTTCTTCAATCGAAGGCTTGATCCGGTCTTTCTTTGGTAGTTCCAAACTTTCAATTGGTTGTGTCACTTTGAAACGAAATGGCTTGTCAAGATAGTTGATACATTCCAGAATTTCAGCATCTAACTCCATGTCAGTCATGTTGGTGATGCAAGCTTCAAGTTTGTCCGTGGGAACTGTATCAGTATCATGAATGATACTATCAACAACATCATTTTTGAACATTCTTCTTCTTTTTTCTTCACTTGGGAATTTCATAGCTTTGAAAACATTGAAGGTAACTTCTTGGTCCTGAACTTTCATGGTCAATTCTCTTTTTTGTACATCAATCACAGTTCGACCTGTTGCTAAGAATGGTCTCCCAAGGATGATTGGCACATCTTTATCTTCATCCATGTCAAGGATAATGAAGTCTGCTGGAAGAATGAGTTTATCAACTTTGACTAGCATATCTTCAACGACTCCTCTCTGAAATGCGAGCGTTCGATCAGTAAGTTGCAGTGAAACTGAGGTAGGCATTGCTTCTCCAATTTGCAATTTCCTGTAAATAGAAAAAGGCATTAAATTAACACTTGCACATAAATCACACATAAAGCCTTACCGAAGTTATGTTCTCATATGATGCAAGGAATGGTGAAACTTCCAGGATCCTTCAACTTTGGGGGAAGTTTTCTCTGAATGATGGCGCTGCATTCTTCTGATAATGCTACTGTCTCATAATCTCCCATCTCCGTTTTTGTGAAAGAATGTCTTTCATGAATTTAGTATAGCTGGACATTTGTTCCAAAGCATCTGCAAATGGGATGTTGATGTGCAGATTTTTGAAAACCTCCAAGAATCGAGCAAACTGCTTGTCTAGTTTGCTTTTCTGAAGACGCTGAGGAAAAGGTGGAGGTGGAGTGATCTGTTCTTTTTCTCTTTTTCTTTGTTCTTCTTTTTCCATCTGTTTCTCTGCTTCTTTTGGAACATCTTTAATGGTTGCCTTGATTCCAACATCTTTGTTGATTTCAGTACCACTTTTCAAGGTAATGGCTTGACATTGCTCATTCCCTCGGTTCCTTGGATTTGGTTCTGTATTGCTGGGAAGATTTCCTGGTGGTCTGTAACTCTGAGCATTGGCCAGTTGTCCAATTTGATTCTCCAGTGCTTTGATGGAAGCAGATTAACTTTGAAACATAGCATCATATGCTGCTTGTTGCTTTTTGAACATCTCTGCAAGCCAATCTTTCATTTCTGGATATTTTTCAAACTCCTGGTTTTTGTTCTGTTGCTGAAATCCAGGTGGTGGATAATTATTTTGCCCTGAATTATTGCTCCATGAGAAATTGGGATGATTCCTCCACCCTGGATTGTAGGTGTTGGAATATGGATTGTTCCTCTGTCTGTTGAAATTGTTGACATAATTCACTGTTTCTTCAAGTTGATTTTGTTCTGGTGCTTCTCCATATGGTGAATTTGTGGTTCCAGTGTTGCTTTGCATGTCGAGAGTCTCCATGAATTTGCATATTTGATCCAGTTTGGCACTGACTGCTGTATTGGCTCAAACTTCATAAATTCTAGCAATTCGTTGAATCATGCTTCTTTCTGTTGGCCATAATGAATTGTTGTTGGCCATTTCTTCGATTAGGTCCCAGGCTTGTTCTTCTCCTTTTGCCATCAACGCTCCTCCAGCAGCAGCATCAATTGTGGTTCTCATTATTCCAGAAAGTCCATTATATAATGTTTGGACTTGAAGCCATTTTGGAATCTCATGGTGAGGAAATTTCCGGAGCAAATCTTTGTACCTTTCCCAAGCTTCATAGAGAGTTTCTGATTCTTGTTGTACAAAGGATGTGATGTCATTCCTCAATTTTCCAGTTCTGGCTGGTGGAAAATACTTTGCAAGAAATTTGGTGGCTAAAGTATTCCAAGTTGTAATAGAACCTGCTGGTAGTGAATGTAGCCAAGCTTTAGCTCTGTCCTTCAAGGAGTATGGAAAAACATGCAGTCTCATTGCTTATTTAGCTTCTCGGTTGTAATTGAAAGTGCCGCAAACTTTTAGGAAGTTACTGATGTGGGCATTAGGATCTTCAGTTGCATTCCCCCCAAACTGCACTGATTGCTGAATCATCTGAATGCAAGTTTTGATGTCACATGCATTTGCTGGTAAGGGAGGAAGTACAATACATGAAATGAGTCTGTCAACCACCGAATGGTTCTGTCTCGAATGGGAATTGGTGGTGCAACCTCCAAAGGTTCAGGTTCCATGTTAAAAATTGCTTCTTGGCCTTGTCGCATTTCCTTTCTCAACTGTCTGATGGTTCTCTCAATTTCAAGGTCAAGCGGTCGTATTTCAAAGCTTCCGGTTCGTCTCATTAAGAATCTGATAACCTGAAACACAAGAAAACGAAAACAATAAGTAAAAAGAAAATTAGATACAAGTAACGTATCTAACCTCAAAACTAATAATGAAAGATAAATAAGTCCCCGGCAACGGCGCCAAAACTTGACCGGCGTAATCACACACGTATAACGTAAGCGTACGTATCGTTCAAGTAGTATAAAAAGTATCGATCCCACGAGGACTTAGTACCTAATCTATTAATTTTATGAGGTCAAGTTATTACTAGTATCTAATAGGTTGTTTGATTGATTTGAAATGGTGACGATTATAAATTTAAAACAAGTAAATTAAATTGCGTGAAAATAGATTAATGAAAATTCAAATTATAAAACTATCTAGGGTTGTGAATTCTTTAAATATTATTGAAAGATGAAGTGGTTATATTATAGTTGGGTAAAATATTGATTTATTAATCTGGAATATTAATTATGTAAAATCCTCTTTCGATGATCATTACAAATACCTAGTATAATCCAATTGAACCATATGTCTATGTCAACCAAATTACCTAGATTCATTAAGATTGAGTTCCAATTATGACTACCCCCGCCCAACATGTATAATCCTATCCTGTAAAGAAATCTATTAAAGGTTTATCTATCCTTAAGGAAGATCGTGGGCTATTGAGTCTAAGGTCTTTAAACTTAAAGTCCATATGTCTAGTTCATTTTAAGTTTTATCTAGTCAATTTTATTAGTGGCCAGTTAATAAAAAGCATTAAGATTATGACTCAATAAATAAACATTTTAATTACCCAAACTATAATCTAACCCATTTTAAACTGGTGATATTAGATTTTATCACAACCCTAGATATTTAACTTAGTTAGAATACATAGCTAAAACTGATAAAAACTTAAAAGTCATTAAGTGAAATTGCTGAAAAGTAATTGTAGAATAATAAATTACAATAAAAAGAAATGCTAAGGTAAAAGGAATTAACTTCTACTATTTACTATTTAGATATCTCTCATAAAATAATATATATACTTGTGATATTTTTGCCAACCAGCCATATAGGCGGTAACCTGATTAAGTCAAATTAAAAATAAACCAGCCATAAGGCGGAACAAAATTAAACCAACCGTCCAGTATGACGGTATCCGCATGAAGTCAGGTTTAACCAGATTAAACAGAATTAAACCAACCGTCCAGTATGGCGGTATCCTCATTAAGTCAGGTTTTAAATAGTTTATTTATTATATTTTTAAGGAGATAAATCTAAATAGCAATAGTAAAAGAATTACCTTTTTACCTCAGCATGGAGAAGTTACCTCCTCATGGATGAATAGTGAAAGTAAAAGAGTTTAAGAAAGAAAAGTACTATTTATAGAAGAGAATTACTACTACAAAACGTAATAAATACTGAATATTTAAAGAAACTAAGAAGAGAACTCCCAATTTATATAAGAGATTTCAGAGGAAGTTGTACATTTGAAACTAAAAATTCGCTCTGAATTTATAGGCCCGAATAAGCCTCTGGCGTCGCGACACCAGCCCCTTTTTGCTTGGCACAATTTCGTCCGGACACGTGGCAAGGCGGCTGAAAAATTTCGGCTCGTTGAATTTTTGACACGTGGCATGCAGCGCACGTTAGCGGATTGCTTGTGATGATGACACGTGGCACGGCTCACGTTAGCAAAGTCAAACTTGTCAAACTTTGACTTGTTGACCTAGTGCATGTTAGCAGCCTCCGGGGCACGTTAGAGGTCGGGACGCCAAGGGTTTCGGTGTCGCGACGCTACAAAATTACCAAAAAACCCTTTTTGCCAATTTTCACAGTTTTGGTCCAAATCACCTCCAGAATGTCCTGAAACTTTATTTATCTACAAAATAACACAAAACACATCAAAATATTCACAAAACTCAAGAAACTATATAAAATATTAAGTTAAATGAGTGGGAAATAGTGATACATTTGCCACTCATCACAGACTAATCCTGCCTCCATAAGCCTATGATTCTAACAAAATTTCGGCATGATGTATGCAGAACATCATGCAACCTGGCTTATAGCCCGCACCCTAAGACAACCTATTTATGCAAACTAAAAATATATTCAACCATCATATTGGCCTCAGGCTAAAACTCAATGAACAAAATGCAAATCACTTGGCCTCTGGCCAGAACCCAAAATAATACTATACTATTACATAATCCTTTACATATGCAATACCGATACAAATACTATGCAAGGGGTCGTGAGGACCCATAACTTGACCCAGGACTCAAATAACTCTCTTGACTGCAATTGGGGCGATCCACTGTCTTCAAAGTCTTCACTGATGCTCTGCTGGCTTAGTATGACTGCTATTGACATGCAAAACTATCAAACTGTTGTGGTGTGAATCATAAGACTCAGTAAGTAACCATGCATGCATTCTAATAATAAATCTTCTAATAATATTTAAAACTTAACTTATATGATCGCTTTAATCATATTTGGATAAGAAATCATCTGATTGATAAGTTAATTATCTTCCTTTACTCACAACTCGTATACTAAAATTTATCGTGAAGTCTTACCAATGTATGATCTCTACCTCAAGTTTGTACTTATTTATGTCCATTCCGTTATATTGATTGTCTTTGCTTTTTCCTTGTTTACCCATCTTAGTTCTGAAATTTTCTAACTTTCTTAACGCTTACTTTAACTTACCAAGTATTTATTCTTACCACTGTCTGGTCTATCATCTTATATTCAAGTTCTAATAACAAAACTTACTAAGTCTTATCTTAATCGTTTATCTGTTATATATAATTCAGAATTAATCATTCCATTCTATAACATAACTCTTAGTTGACTTGTCATTCTTACAAGTTATATATACATACACAAGCTTTTACTTTCTTTGAAAACTTTCTTTGTAACAACTTTTCCTTTACCTATTACCTATGAACACCGCACACCTCGTACATATGCATTCCACCATACATGCAAAGCCATATATAAACTCCAAACAATCAAATCAACTTATCAACAGTTTATCAGGATTTCTAAATTGTTACAAGTTTAAATTTTAAACTTGATATTATTTTTTCAATGTCAAACTTCCATTGTCAAACTTTCATATTTACTTATATACATATGCACTAATTTAATAGCTAACATCCAAAGCATACAAAACACATCATGAATACCGAACATCGTTAATAGCAAATACACTTCAACCACATGAAATATAATGGCAAACACATTTATTTTTATGTTAATTATCCATCTTTGAAGTATCAAACCGGCAACCCAAACAAATTGTCTTATGAAAACTGTATTTTTCAGAAATCTATTTTCTTGTCTGGAAACACATATTTTTACTGTAAAACTTTTCTGAAAACTCTATTCTGTCTAATAACTCAGAGCTTTTTCTATAAGACTAAGTTCTCTTGGAAACTCTTTTACGAATCCATTCTATTTTAAAGAATCATATCTCAAAAGTCTGTTTCTAAATCCACAAGATATAAGTCATGATTTTTCTTTCCAAAACTTTTGCGAAAATCATTCACAAAATCATATGTAAAATCATCTGTAAAATCATACGGTCAATCTGTACAATAATCCCGTGGTCTTGGGGCGTTGTACGCACAGTCCCCCAAGCCACTAAATGGTCAATCTGTACAATAATCCCGTGGTCTTGGGGCGTTGTACGTACAGTCCCCTAAACCACTAAACCAGACAACAGTGGTGCTATCAGTGCCACCAACCTGTCTCTGAAATATCCGGGTCTAGGGTCGTTGTACACACAGTCCTCCTAGCCCAATACCCAGGATCTAGAGGCATCTGTCATCTCTAGTTCTGTATCCCGTGTGCACACGTCTATATCCGGTATCATTACTGATACCCATCAATACCATGTCTGTCAATTCCATATTCGTCAATTCCATATCTGTATCAAGTTACATATGAGGTGGGTTTTTCCATCATGCCTCGAAAATCATACATCAATACCATTTTCGTCAATTCTATATCCGTCAATTTCATATCTGTATCAAGTTACATCTGAGGTGGGTTTTTCCCCCAAGCCTCCAAAATCATAAATCCATGTTTTTGAAATCATTTTCATTATCAAAGCGTTTATCTGAAACCAAGCTTAAATCATAATTTTTAGCTCGCTTGAAATGAATAATTTCACGTATAAATCCATCAAAACAAGATTTGCAAAACTGTAATCTGAAAACAGAATTAAAATTCTGAAATAAATACTCCCATATAAAAGAAAAATATCCACTCACATTCATACATGTCACGTGTCACAAACTCATTACACGGTTTCTCATACCCAAACATATACACGACAAATATTTCTAAATCATTCAGAATCATCACACATATGTTTATATACATATATCAAACATATTAATATATTTATTACTTCAAATTCTGATTCCATGACCTTTACAATTCTCACATTCCATACTTATCAATCAACATTCACCATTCATATATGCATCCAATCAATCACGAACTTCCATTACTCGAAAAAGACTTTACTCTATACCAACTCAACTTCTATGACACTAAATCGTATTCATTAATCAATAACAACTTATCCCAAAGACACACATCTATAGGTACTAATACAAATTCTAAAGTCATATTTTATCTCCTTTACCAATCCTGTATACCCAAATCATAAATATCCAAACATGTCATACATATATAACTACGAGTTCATATACTAATACACTTACTTATACATACTCATACATTTATTTACACGAATCTATATTAGTACCAATTCATACATTTCCATACATACACATGATCATTAAGTTCATTTCATATCTCACTTCATGTCATATCAATAACAAAGATCCATACCTGTGGTAGTTAACTATCCTAACCATACGTAATCTCGAACTTCGTTCTCAAGAATATACTTTAGCTATCATCTTTTATCCTATCATGGTATTTATATATATATACATATATATAATCAAACTCGAAATCATTAATTTAAGTTCTCACCGTATGGGTTACTTACCTGACTTGGCGGACACTCATAATGCTGGTCCGATCTGTCAAAACAAATAACAAAACATGGTCAGAATCGCTTTTGCGAAACTTTCTACTTATCTATAAGAAACTTCTGGACCTTCCCGGAATACACATATCCTCTTCGATTCTACGGTTTAAGCTTCATTATTCTAATATATCTTTATATACTATTTTAAACTAGCTAGATGGCTTAGATTCTCATTTTTATGCGTTTGTGGAAAATCTTGCGGAAAAGTTCCCGCAAACGCTGCGGAAGGATCCTGAACCTTCTGAACTTATCCAGAATTACCCAATACTCTCGCAATATCATATTAATGTCATATCCATAGTTACGTTCATCAACGCTCAATCAAGCGAGAAACCCAATTTCACCGGAAACCCGCTTTATCTACTGGATCGATCAAATCTAATCAGTTCTCACTCGAATTCTACGACAAGCACATATTTGACATACTAAAGCTCAAACAACTCAAATTATATCATTACGCTACTCTACGAAGCTATTGGAAACATCCAAATATATAGCGAAAAACTTGAAATTAATAACTTTTTACCGAGAACTCTTACCAAGATTTCGAGGATATATACGGACTCCAAATGCTCCCTTGAACGCGCTGGAATCGACGAAATTCCGATCGGAGCTACTGTTCACGTCAGGGTTACTATTCACACACGGTTTTCTTCCTCATTTCGTGTGATTTCGGGCATAAATCGGAGAAATCGTCACCACTAACTCGTAGTACTCGTCGAGGGCTTCGATTTGGCGGGTGGCTCGGGTCGTGAATAGAACCGACGAGCCGGGATCGACAAACCCACTTCCGCGACTTTCTCCTCAATTTCTCACTGTTCCGGCCACCCAACGGGGTATCGCCGGCCACCACATGGCCGGCCGGCTCTGGACGAAGCCGGCGGTGTCGGTGCGTACCACCGGGGGTGGCCGGATGGCCGTCCACCGACCACACTTCTTCTTTCTCTCTCCTCTCTCTCTCTCTCTCGTATTTCTTCATTCTTTTTCATTTTATTTTCCTTTTTTTTAAATGAAAAATAGCAATATAAAATATCACCACTCCAAAATTACCAAAATGCCCCCATTTAGAAGGGTAATTTCGAAAATCAGCAATTTTGAAGCCCTTCTGACCTGATTTCTAAAAGTGTTCAACACGAAATTTATTCGTCTTGAAAAAAACGAGTCCGATGGTTCAAGAATAAACTCAATCGGAGTTCGTTTGCTATTCTCATTATCGAAACAGTAAACTTTACGCGTATAATAAAAATTGCGTAACTGATTTTTGAGACTATGCGTCTTCTAATGCGACAAATCTTCACTTTATATTATTCTGATCCATATATCATCGCTTGATATCTTATTCTTTATTATCATCCTGTTCCGAGACTATAACTTCAGTCCGGGAACCTTCCAGAACTGTCCCGAAAATCTGGTGTGGGACACAGAAACTGGGCGACGCATGCTGTCCCGGGCTCGCGGCCCGGTCTGGAGTACGGAGTAGCCACGGGGGACTAAACTGTAGAATAATGGAGTCGCCACCCGGTGTGAACCGGGAAAATGAGATTTAAGGCCGCACTCACCCCTCGCAAGGGAAGACCTCAAACCGTTGGGTTCGGAATGGTCCCTTACTTATGCCACTTGTAATGAAAGGATTTATGTAATGATTTAATCAGGCTTAAGTAGCACTTATTTCCAAGAGTATCATGCTTCTAAATTCACATGTACAAAATAAAACTTACACCTAAGTTTACATATATTTCACATCTAAAATTGCATGCTTGAAAGTACATCAAAGGAGCGACAAACATACAACTTCACTGGCATATTATATTCAAGAAAACACAAGCACACATACTAACCACACAAACACACATGTGAGCACATTCTCAAGTGGTACGTGGAATTGTATCCCAAGTACAGACCATACTACCGTCCATTCGGAATCGGCTACAGAATTTATGTATGGGTTTCCATCCGATATACCACAAGAAATAATACTCAATTGTTATCATGACATAGGTATATGAATTGTAATACATTAAACACAATATATTCATACATGTGGGGATAGCTACTAGGAAAACTATGTATGAAATCTAATGAAAATGACTCAGTTCAGTGGGTGCGCGTTCGCGTAGCGTTTGAAAACGCGTTCGAACGGTAAACAGAAGGTTTGCGTTCGTGTAGCGTTCGAGAATGCGTTCAAACGAAACCAGACCTGATGCATGATAAGACTAAGAAAGTGCGTGTGCGTTCACGTAGCGTTCGAGAACGCGTTCGAACGGTAAACAGAAGGTTCACATTCGTATAGCGTTGAGAACGCGTTCGAACGGAACCAGACCTGATGCATTATGAGACTAAGAAAGTGCGTGTGTGTTCGCGTAGCGTTCGAGAACACATTTGAACGGTAAATAGAAGGTTCGCGTTCGTGTAGCGTTCGAGAACGCGTTCGAACGGAACCAGACCTGATGCATGCAACATAAAGAATAAAGACAACAATGTCAAACTCAGTATGTCCGATTAAACGTATCTTGCATTCAACCGAGCACACATCAACCGGCACGACAAAGCATCATGGTAAAGGGCTTTAATCCCCTCCCTATATGGGATCTTTCATTGCACATACTAAGCCCATGCGCTCGATTGAATCACGCATACAGAGAATTAAAAGCAATAATATCAAACTAGTATGCCCGATTGAACGTGTCTTGCATTCAACCGAACATGCATCGACCGGCGCGGCAAATCATCGTGGTAAAGGGCTTTAACCCCTCCCCGTAGGGGATATTTCATTCCACTTACTAAGCCCATGCGCTCGATTGAATCATGCATACATAGAATTAAAAGCAATAATATCAAACTAGTATGCCCGATTGAACGTGTCTTGCATTCAACCGAACACACATCAACCGGCGCGGCGAAACATCGTGGTAAAAGGCTTTAACCCCTCCCCAAGTGGGAGATTGTTAGACATTATGTCCCATAGCGTCACTGTTTGTAAATGATATTGTATTATTGTACAAAATTAACTATGTGATAATGAAATTGCCTTTTGCCGTTTTGTAATATTATTTACTTTGATATATAAATGGCGAAAGTCCATATGATTAATACCGGTTTGAGATGATATGAGACAGTATCAATCCATAAAGGTTTAATCATTAAATATCCCTAGTCGGAGTATTATCGAGATCAGACATCGATAATGCGGAATAGACTAGTATTGCGCTTGTGCACGTTGTGAGGGCACAACGGCATAGTTCTCATATATTTAAGTATTGGATACTTATGCAAGTGCGATAGGAGGTTGTGTTTTACCGATGGTACGGAAAATAGCTTCGCTCTGGATAGACCCCGCGGAATCCCATTGGTAGTATGTCTGCGTGTCTATGGGAGGCCGCATCAGGGTAGGTGTATATGGTCTTAACCTGAGACTTACATCGCTAGTACTTGCGACAATCGGTAAACTTTGGTTTTGGTGGTTGGGGACCTTAACCGGTTCTGTGTACACCTCTTCTGGGTTTATCGAGAATCGTAGTGTACTGGATGTGATGTCGAGATGGAAGTATCACTTCAGACATATGGAGGTGATGATCATGCAGGACACAGAACTAGTACTCTATAAAAGGTTGCAACCGTCGGGACAATATGACCAGGTCAGGATTGTCCGATTTAAAGAGACTAGTTGCTTGATGTCCGATATATGTTTCGTACGGGGCAGACACATCTCCAGCCCCAGGCCTAACATGTGATCGTCCGATACTGGATCGATGTACGCAATACTACGGTATACTACGCTTGATATAGATCTTATATTCCTATAAGAATATTTCTGGAGAATTGGGCAGGCATGGCGCTTTGCTAGAAGCCAACCTTGTCTTGTGAATCGGTAAAAACATAGTACGAGGTACGTACGTGTTCGGATTATCCGACGACCGTATTTACTGCCAACATATCCGGAGATCTCTTGGGTCGCTTCCTGAAGATTCACCTATGATATTTGATTCGGACTTAATTAATCTTGGATTAATTGCGGAGAAACTTTATCTTGGATAAAGTGCCTTATTTAGAGAGAGAACGATTAATTTGGAATTAATCGATAAAATAATATATTCGATATATTAAACGAAATTAGATTTCGACGCGAAATTAAAATTAGATTTTAATTCGGGTGAACGAATTAATTTAGAATTAATTCGTAAGCGACGTGGATAGTGATTTCGCTAGGCAAAATTATTTAATTTACGTCGCGACAAAAATTCGTTAATTCGGAATTAGCGAAACCGAGCCCGAGAATATTTACGGACACATTCGTATTTTGAAACGAGTGGGGCCCACAAGTCACATCGCGAAGTTACATCGATTGACATGACAAGTTGATAGAAGTCACAAATCACTTTATTAAAGTGACATCTAGTCACTATTCATGATGCAAGTTGGTGGAGCCATTTAATGGCTTTTGGAGGGAAATTTGAGTTTGACTTTTTGGAAAATCCATATACCAAATTTTTGGTATTAATTTTTCTTATCTTTTGGAAAGAAAAACAACACACAAAAATCTCTCTCTCTCTCTCATTTTGTTCACTTTGCCGTGAACTCCAAAGGCAAGAAGGGAAATTATTTTTCTTTTCTCCATTGTTGCTAGCACATCTTATGATCAAAGGAGGTGATAGGGAAACCATCATAGAGCTTGGAATACACAAAGCTTGGAGCTTTCATTCTTTTTCTTCCCTTGGCCGAATCTACAAGGAACTTGGAGCTTCAACCTTTGTTCATCTTCTTCATCCCAAAAGCTT
>SKCR01009153.1:0-36305 GCA_019454045.1 Zanthoxylum bungeanum
TGTTACCATTGGAACACATTTTAGTGTGCTTTATTATTAGAAAAATGTTATCTTGTTATTAAGTAAAATGTGTACTAATTAAATTGAAACAAATTGTAAAATTTCTTTATCCATTTTTCTTATATTCTCGGCAATATTGGAAAAAAAAAATATATAAGGATTTTTTGTTTTGTTTTTCAAAATTAAGACAAGTCACACAAAATATTTACATAGGAGTTGAGAGAAAAAATTGAAGAAAGAAAGAAAACAAAGCTAAATTTGGAATTTTTGTATGTATTTCTTTACATACTTCAACTTAGAAAATGTATCTATTAATATTAGCTTCAATATGTGTTGCTAAGTTGATGTCTCTACTCTTTTAGTTTGTAATTAAATGTGTTGGAAACTTTTTTGAAGATATTTAGCATGTATGATTAATTAATAAGTTAATTAGGAGTAATTAAGCTTATTTAATTAATTGGTGATTAAAGCTGTCATTCTAGAGTTTTAATTCCACTCAATTATAACCTAGAATTGTTCTTAAGTTATTTCAAGTGGTGAGACTTGTTTGGTGGATTATTGGATTGATTAAAGTGTTGAATTTTATCAATTTAGTGTAAATTGTGCAATTGATGTAATTTGTGAAATTAGGGTTCTAAACCTAATCTAATTTGGGGGCTTTTCATATATGTGATGTAATTTGATGTATATATATGATGTATATTAAATTTGGGATTGATTGGATTTGATCTTGATGTGTTTTGAACCAAAAAGGACCAAATTGCAAATCCTAGAAAATATTGGGGCTGTTCGGAAATTTTGGAAAAATTCTGGATTTGTGTTGCAATTTGTATTTTCATGTATTAGACATGTATAAATCATTTTGGGATTTATTTTGAATCAATTAAGTATGTATTTGATTATTTAAGGACCAAAATGATTAAATTACAAAACTTTGGGGTAATTCGGTAATTAAAGGAAATATAATTTCTTGGGTTAAAATTTCAGATTTTAAGTATTGGTTAATTGAATAAATATGTTTATTTATTTAATACAAGAAAAATTTTGAAATCGGAAAAATCTGTTTTCCGCGTTCCGCTGCGCTAACTTTGTAATTCCGTATAAAACCCCAACATGGGCACTGTAATTTTGTGCTACCCGGGGGTAGGAAATTTATTCCTCGGGGCGATACACCAGTATAGAGTGTTTACCCTCTGGGGCTATTTGAGGCATAACATGGGGATGGAAAATGCCCATGACGTCTAAGATGCATAGCACGGAGATGGAAAATATCCTCGTGGCGTTTGCAGTATGTGGTAGCATGGGGTTGAAAAAATATCCCCAAGACTTTGTGATTTGTGTTAGCCTGATGTAGGAAATGTATTCCTCGGGACGTTGCATCAGCACGAAGAAGAAAATTATCCTCCGGAGCTTTGGGATGCTTGACACGGGGCGAGAGTCTTCCTTCGTAATCAACAGTTTCTTAGTTCTTAGAGGTATAATGATTTCCCACAAAGCCCGCTATTGCTCATGTCTTGGGGAATGGTCATTCCCCCAAGGCCCACTATTTGCTCATGTCTTGGGGAGAGGTCATTCCCCCAAGACCCGCTATTTGCTAATGTTTTGGGAATGGTCATTCCCCTGATGCCCGCTATTGCTCATGTCTTGGGGAGGGATCAATCCCTCAAGGCTTGCTATTTGCTCATGTCTTGGGGAGAGGTCATTCCTCTAAGGCCCGCTATTGCTCATGTTTTATGGAAGATCATTCCCCCGAGGATCTTAAAGATTCATCAACTTTGAGTTCCCGATGTCAACTCGCCAACTTCGTTGATACCGAGAACTAGGAGAATGATGTTGATGGTAGTTTTGGGCACATCCAATCCCAACGAGACTCAAATACCTCGAGTTACTCAAACACCATGAGGTGTCCCATCAACCCAACCCGAGGAGGTCATGACATGACCTGAGGTGGTGCCTAGAAGAGATCATGACACGAGGTGGTGCCTAGAAGGGATCATGACCCGAGATGGTGGCTAGAAGAGATAATGACTCGAGGTGGTCTTAGAATAGATCATGACTCGAGGTGGTGCCTAGAAGATATCATGACACGAAGAGGATGTCAGTATGACGTATGCCCTGAAGAGATGCTTCCAGAAGAATGATAATGACCTTATAATCAAAGGTCCAATGAGGAACCTCCACTTGTAAAATAAGAAAGAAGTGGTTCAAATATCTCACAAATATCTTATATATTTTAAGAGGCAGGTGACAGCAAGAGGTGGTGGACATTGATGACAAATGAGTGTAATGATGACCAAATGACATAGCATGACCTCATCTTCAAAGACTTGAGGACCTATAAAAATGAGGAGAAAACAAAGTTATAAATAGAATTTTTTGGGGGATCTGCTTCATCTTCTTTGGTGGGGGCTTGGGCTGGATCATCTTCTTTATTTTTCCAAGCATGTAGATTCTTTGAGCATAATGAGAATTACCCTCATATCCCGTGGACGTAGGCACTCATTATCAAACCACGTAAATCCTGGTCTCGCTCTTTATTTTTGTACTTGTTCTCTATTTTTCATACGAATTCCTACAACCAAATAATTCGATGGCGGGTTGTCCGAGAAAATGCCCCTGTTATTTTCTTGAACAAAAATCAGTCGTCGACATATTATTTTGAAGCTCTCATCGAAAGGAATGAAAAGTATAGTTATGTTTTGATCGTTTTGTGCTTAGTATCCGACCCATTGTACTCCAACATGGGGTGATCGAATCAGATACAGACACTCCAAATATAATTTTTCAAGAAGCACATGAAGACAGTTGCCTGAGAAGTTTATTAACCGACTTCATTAACCGGGTCGGGTAAAGTAGAATTGCAAAATGTTTTCCATCACATTTGAAGACAGCTACTCGATAACATCAAGTCGGGTGAGGACATAACAAGAGCGAGTTTTCTATTACAATTGGAGGCGACTTCATGATAAGCATATTACTTAGTTATTCGTACCTAAGTAAAGTATGTTGTCATTGAAAAAAGTGCCAAGACCTTAATAAAGTCATCAAATTAGTCTCGAGCGTTTACACTATCAATTCAATGCCATCTTCGTCTACTATTGATTCATGAAAAGATGCGAACATCGTTCAAGGAGAGCCTTCCCGTACAAATTTGAGCATCAATCTCATTCGAGCCATAAGTATGAGAATCTAAGATCTTCCCTCTACAAGAAATTATATTTTTTTATTAGGAAAATTTAATTGGGAGATAAATTTCGCCACTAAATGTAAACTTTTAGTTCTCCATGTGGATTCTAAATCTAACTTCCTAAATTCCGAATTTAAGAAAAATAATTAATTGAAACATTAAATTATTTTAGTGGACCAAAAAGAGCTTTATATGGAATCGGGCCTAATAAGCCTACAAATGATTTACCAAAATGGCCTAACACTTGAGTCCATTTAGAGATAAAGTTATGGATTTAAATGTGTGATGATTTGTGCTTGTAACATTTATTTATTGAAGGCCCGAAATTCTTAGCCTGGCCGGCCCACCTATCCTCATCTAGCAACTTCAACACTTTCTTAAAATGGAAATTTCAAGACAAATGAATGAAATAACAACTTAGCCAAAAAAAAAACCCCTCTATTGCAATGAGAAAGCAAAAGAAAGCAAGCCAAATTCTCATTTTGCCAATAGTAGAGAGAGGAAAAGAAGACGAAACAAATTTTAGAAATTTCATGATTTTACCACCATTTGAAATTCAAAAATATACAAGGCTTAAGAGACAAAAATCTACCACTTTCTTTGACCACTTTGCCGAGTGAAGGAAGGGAGAAAGAGAGAAAGAAAACTGAATTTTAAAGCCAAAAATTGAAAGAAACAAAGAGGGATTAGCAAGTTTAAGGAGACTAGAAGCTTAGAGAGTGAATTAGCAAGAGATTAAACATTTAAATTTAAGGAAAATTCTTAGTTATTGTTTTAATTCATTGCGTTGGGGTGTAGGAACTTTGGATAAGGAATATGCATAATTGTGTTGTGATTGAGTATGTTGTTGATGCTAATGGTGAAAAAGATGCTGGATTTTAGCTTAGAATGCATGAAGATTGTAATTTATTTAAGTATGGTTGATTTCCGGCAGTAAAGAGAGCTGAGCTTTTGATGTGTTTTGTGCATAACAGTGTGTTATTATTGTATTGAAGTGCATGGGAATTATGGCTTAATTGAATGATTTAAATAGGGCAGAAAAACAATGAAGTTAGGCAGTGAGTGTATTTTTCGCTAAAACTAGACAGACTGCAGTATTTTGATTATAACTTGCGTTTTAAGCATTTGATTTATAAATAGTAAATTTTACTTAAACTAGACTAAATGAGGATTAGGATATCCAAAATTCAAAATTTTCCGACAAATGATGAATTTATGGTGAATTTTGGAACTTGGTTGCCCTGCATAAAGACCTGATTCTGTTTTCTCTTGAACAATGTGTAATAAACTACTTATAACTTTAGATTTATAGATCGGAATTGAGATCCGTAAAAAATCATGTAAAATAGACACATAAGGGACCATGTTGTAAAAATTTTAGCCCCCTTTTTTTAATTCTCTTTAGCAGTAGCTAATTTTTAAAGTTTGGTAACTTGCAATGAGTTTTCTGTTGTGATTCACCGATCACTCTTGTAGTGTTTGAGGAAAAACCGAATTGTAATTTATTACTCTCAAGAATAATTACAAGTTTTACACAAATGAAAACTTACAAAAAACCTCACTTAACAACACTCTCTGTTTTCTCTCATTTTTGGGATGATCTAAGCTCACTGGAAGACTTGTTTTTATAGTACAAAAACGACTAATGTTCATTCCTGAATTGGTGGCATCAATTGCTCATTTTGTTGACAATTATCAAAGCCACAAATCAAGCCACCTAAAGTAGGTTTGGCTTGATGCAGAAAAAATGAGGTGGCAGTTGGATGCTTGCTGGACTTCACAATTCTCCCCCTCCAGCAGCATCTGAAGCAATCGTCATCTGACAGCTATCCCGGTTATGTCTCTGCACAACTCTAGCTTGTCTCGAGTAACCACCTTCGTTAACATGTCGGCTGGATTCTCATATGTATGGATCTTCACTAGTCTTAGCAGTTGTTGATCCATCACCTCGCGTATCCAGTGATACCGAATATCAATGTGTTTGGTCCGGGCATGATACATTGAGTTCTTGCTCAGGTCCAGAGCACTCTGACTGTCACAATGTATCTTGTATTCTGTCTGCTTGATCCCTAGCTCTTGGAGAAACTACTTTAGCCACAACATTTCTTTTCCTGCCTCAGCTATGGCAATGTACTCAGCCTCTGTTGTGGATAATGCAATACATCTCTGCAATCTTGACTACCTTGACACAGCTCCCCCTGCAAAAGTGTAGATGAATCCTGATGTAGATTTCCTACCATCAAGATCTCCTGCCATATCTGAATCTGTATAGCCTTCCAAGATTGGATCAGCTCCCCCATAAGACAGACGAAACTTCGTTGTACCCTTGAGGTACCTGAGAATCCATTTGACTGCCTCCCAGTGTTGCTTTCCAGGGTTAGAGAGAAAACGGCTCACTACACCCACTGCGTGTGCAATATCTGGCTTGGTACAAACCATTGCATACATTAGGCTTCCAACAGCTGAAGAATATGGTATTGCTGACATTTCCTCTATCTCTTTCTTGGATGAGGGGCACGAACTCTTGCTCAGTTTGAAATGGTGCGCTAGCGGAATGCTGACTGGTTTGGCTTTCTGTATATCGAACCTTCTGATTACCCGTTCAATGTACCTCTCCTGTGAAAGCCATAACTTCTTGTTCTGTCTGTCACGAACAATCTCCATTCCCAAAATCTGTTGAGCTGGTCCCAGTCTTTCATGTCGAAAGCCTTGGAGAGTTCCTTCTTCAGCTGGCTGATCTTCGTTGCTTCTTGTCCAACAATCAACATGTCATCTACATACAGTAGAAGAGCAACACAATTTCCATCTAGAAACCTCTGAATGTATACACACTGATCTGTTGCAGTTCTTTTGTAGCCTTGACCCACCATGAATGAGTCGAACTTCTTGTACCATTGCCTCGGTGCTTGCTTGAGCCCGTACAAGCTCTTTTTCAGCTTGCAAACAAGGTTTTCTTTACCTGAAACCTTGAATCCTTCTGGCTGCTCCATGTAGATTTCTTCATTCAGATCACTATGAAGAAATGCTGTTTTGACATCCATTTGTTCAAGCTCCAAGTTCAGTCTAGCTACCAATCCTAGGATAACTCGGATTTAAGCCATTTTTACCACCGGTGAAAAAATCTCATCAAAGTCAATTCCCTTTTTCTGTAGGAATCCTTTGACCACTAGCCGAGCTTTGTGTTTCACCACTTTCCCGCTGCCATCTTTCTTGAGCTTGAATACCCATTTGTTCTTCAGTGCCTTCATTCCATGTGGGAGCTTGACTATCTCATAAGTGTTATTTTTCTGCAGAGATTCCATCTCATCCTGTATTGCGTGCAGCCATTTGTCTTTGTCCTTATGAGATATCGCTTCATTGAAGGTTTCTGGCTCCCCCTCGTCAGTAAGCAGAATGTATTCTGATCTTGAGTATCTTGCTGATGGAATTCGGCCTCGCTCAGATCTTCGTACTGGAGGTTCTGGCTGTCTGTTGTCATCCAGATATGTGGATGATCCTGAAGCCTCTGATGGAGCAGGCTGCAGCTCCCCCTGCTCAACACCTCCTTCCTCCTCTGGTTCTGCTTCTGGTATGTCTTGTACCCCATCATCATCTGTGGCCACTGGTGTTGGTGCTGGGGTTGTTTCTAGATTTTCATCAACATTGTCGGCACTGGTTCTAGAAGGCATCTTGGGCTTTTCAATGTCTTCTATTGTCTGGTCTTCAAGAAACACTACATCCCTGCTTCTGATGATTTCCATTCCTTCGGGTCCCATAACCTGTGTCCAAATTTCTCGTCTCCATAGCCTATGAAGATGCATGAGGTAGTCCTTGCATCGAGCTTCTGCCTGAGCTCCTTGGATACATGTGCAAATGCTAAACATCCGAATATTCTGAGGTGAGAATATGAAGGATTCTTACCAGACCACACTTTCTCTGGAATCTCGAAATTCAACGGTACAGATGGTGATCTGTTGATCAGGTAGCAGGCGGCACGAACAGCTTCTCCCCAGAATGGCTTTGGCAGCTTAGCCATACTGATCATGCTTCTGAATTTCTCCATAATGGTGCGGTTCATCCTTTCGGTGACACCATTGTGTTGTGGGGTGCGTGGAACAGTCCTCTCGTGTCGAATGCCGTGGCTTCCGCAGTAGGCATCGAACTCCCTGGAAGTGTATTCGCCTCCATTGTCTGTGCGAAGGCACTTCAGTTTCTTCCTGTTTCACGCTCGACCATGGCATGAAACAGTTTGAAATAGTCCAGGACCTGATCCTTTGATTTCAGAAAATATACCCACACTTTCCGAGAAGCATCGTCAATAAAAGTCAGAAAATATTTATTACCGCCTAGTGAGTTTACCTCCAAGGGACCACATACATCAGAGTACACCAGACTGAGTATCTCTGATTTCTTTGTAGAAGAGAAATTGAAAGAGACTCTATGTTGCTTACCAAATAGACAGTGATTGCAATGATCAAGAGCAGCATTTTTGGAGACAGTGATTAGATCCTTCTTTGTCAAGGTAGACAACCCTCTTTCACTCATGTGACCGAGTCTCTGGTGCCACAGATTCTGAGAAGCCTCCCGTTCAACTACATTTAGGCTTTCTGCATAAATCTTCAAATGAGTCTTGTACAAGGTTCCACAGATGTGTCCTCGGGCGATGACCATGGCACATTTTATCATCCTCCAAGTGTCGTTGCTGAAGTGGCTAGCATAGCCCTGTTTGTCAAGGGCTACCCCTGAGAGTAAGTTGAGCCGAAGTTCTTGAACATGTCTGACTTCCTTCAGGGTTATTGTATACCCTGCATTTGTCCGCAACTGTATTTCACCAATTCATTCTATCTGAGAAGAATTGGCATTCCCCATCTTCACTGCTCCAAAGTCTCCTGCTTTGTATGTTGTGAAGAAATCCATGTGAGGAGTGACGTGGTAGGATGCTGAAGTATCTACCACCCACTCGACATCCTGAGTTGCGGTGTGAAGGCATGCTTCTTCCTGGCCGGAGCATATAGCTACATCCACCGTAGTAACTACTAGTGTCTCCGCGTCATTCTTCTTCGGCTGGTTATTGCCTTGTCCCTGCTCCCGTTGCAGTTTCCGGCAATTTTTCTTCAAGTGGCCTTCTATGCCACAGTGGAAGCACTTGTATGTCTTTTTCCCGTCCTTGGATCTGCCCCTGCTTTTGCTTCTGCCTCTCCTCCCACCTTGATGTTTTTCCTGTTGTCTTCCTCGCTGCTCCGAGACAAGGGCTTCTGTTTGATCTGAGCCCACGTCTTTTCTTCTGGCTTCTTCATTTGACAAGGCATCTTTTACCATAGGCATGGTAAGTTTGCCTCCTGGAGCTGAGTTGCTGAGAGTAACCACCAGAGTCTCCCAGCTATCAGGAAGAGAACTGAGTAGCAAGAGGGCTTGAACTTCGTCTGCCAGTTGCATGTCTACTGCAGACAATTGGTTCACCAGGCTTTGAAACTCGTTGGTGTGCTCTGCAACGGAAGTTCCACTCCACAGCTTCAGGTTCACCAAACGCCTCATGATTAAGGCTTTATTCCGAGCTGTTTTGGCCTGAAACATGTCTTCCAATTTCCTCCACATTTCATAAGCATCTGTGTCCTGTGCTACATGGTGGAAGACATTATGGCCGATCCACTGCCTAATCTGTCCCAAAGTTCTGTTGTTGAGTTTATTCCAGTCATACTCTTTAACAGACTCTGGTTCCACTCCCTTCAACTCGATGACATCAAACAGATCTTTACAATGTAAAAAATCTATCATCCTAGGTCTCCAGAGGGAGTAATTAGTGGCAGCCAGTTTAATCATTGCACCAGAATGAGAATCCTCTATCTCCATTTTAAGTTTTAAAGTTTAAAATGAGAATACACTAAAATCGGGTCTGAATTTCACAAATCGGAGGTCATCGTTGCGTCCAGAACGGTCGAAAATGGTGGAATAGACACTTCTTTGGTCTAATTCCGACACATGGGCTGATTTGTAAATTCCTAAAAGTTCTGGCGCAAAACTGTAAATTTCAAAACTTCAGGGGGCAAAATGAAATTTACCAGGCTGATGACGTGGCAAGGTGGGACCGGTTTGCTGACGTGGCAGACACGTGGTGGCTGACGTGGCGGTTGACGTGTCTGCTGATGAGGCGCTGACTGGGCGTGACGTGGCGGCCACGCGGATCGTCTTCAACCTTCAGCCACACGCGCGGAGCGTGTCTGTGAGTGAGCCACGTGAAGACTGCACTGGTTGGCGCGTGCGGAATCTGTGGACGTCAGTTCGGTCGCCCGAAAATACCACCGTGCTCGTCTCGACATGAACTAGCTGATGGTACACTCAAAAGGAATTTTTGACAACTTTTCCGGAACTCGAATTTTCCGAACCAAACTCCGTTCTTCGGTTTTTCGATCCCAATGAAGAACCAAAGCTCTGATACCACTTGTTGTGATTCACCGATCACTCTTGGAGTGTTTGAGGAAAAACCGAATTGTAATTTATTACTCTCAAGAATAATTACAAGTTTTACACAAATGAAAACTTACAAAAAACCTCACTTAACAACACTCTCTGTTTTCTCTCATTTTTTGGATGATCTAAGCTCACTGGAAGACTTGTTTTTATAGTACAAAAACGACTACTGTTCATTCCTGAATTGGTGGCATCAATTGCTCATTTTGTTGACAATTATCAAAGCCACAAATCAAGCCACCTAAAGTAGGTTTGGCTTGATGCAGAAAAATGAGGTGGCAGTTGGATGCTTGCTGGACTTCACATTTTCTAGGGCAGAATTTAAAAATTAAATATCTTAACTTGCGTAAGCCTAAATCAAACCCCGTATAAAAATTCGTAGGTAACTTAGGAGTGTCATCTTTTCAGTAGATTTGAACCCTCATGCATATCGCATTTTATTCATTGTGTTGAAATTATTTCGTGTTGCTTATTCTAATGAATTTGAATGTAGATCGGCGCCAGGATTCGCAACCGTCGATGACTCTGTGACTCGTTTACTACCATCCCAAATCTGTGAGTGGATACTTTTGTTTTAAATTTTATTGATACTTTTGTTTTATGTTTTTGTTTTGCTATAAAGTGCTTTGACAAGGATGGGTTTGGATAAATTTTTTTCACTTGATAAGAGGTATTTTCGATTGGATGTTATATGGTATATTTCCACGACGAAGCTTGTATGATGTTTATGTTTTATAGTTTTTGAAACCGATGTGGTGCTTGTTAGGGTCATGTCTATTTCAAAATGGCTGACCCGCTATCCTCTGTCGACATGGTTTTGTTTCGTACACTATATGGTCTTTGCGCGCTACTTGGATAATTGATGCTTGTTTGTCTTGATGAGGTTTTTTGAAAGGAAAGTACGGACTTTTGATTTTAAATTTTATTTTCCAATGGAATTTATGTATTTAATTTAATTTTATGATATCTACTCATTAGGTCTTCATAGATTCTCCTCAGCGGAATTTGGTAACCGGTGAGCCATAGTTGATCTAGAGACATGGATTGAGGAGAGAAGGCATCAATGTAGTCACTAGGGATAGGTCCATCATGTGTAGTCATATATTCATATAGAATATTATTAATCATCTGTTGTGTTAATATATGCATTTGTATGAATATAATAACGACATAAGGTAATATGGAATTATTAAACATATGTAATATACCTTGGAAATAGTATTTACATTTAAAGTTTTGCATGAGTCGAATTAGTATCATTTGATTAAGGATAGAATGGTTTGTGAGCACTGAGTATTAGTCAGAGGCTTAGGATGACGGTGGAATCTGTCATCTGTCAATAACACCTCCGGTATGGAGATGTTACACTAAATCTTGCCTTATGAAGGCAATTCGTTCTGGCACAAAAGCCATTGAGAAACATATTACTCGAGCATCTTATCACATGAGAGCTCATATCATAACTAGTGTCCTAATTTTACGAGGAAAATAGCACTAAAACGACTAAAATCAAGGCAAAAGATGGATTAGTTTGGTAAGAAAAGAATTCCCAATATGATTCAAATAAGGTAGGGGCAAATCCTAGAAGGATTCTACCTCATTAAACAATTCAAAGGTAGGCAATACTCACTCACAAATAAACTCTAGCAAAATTCTTATAATTAAATTCAATTTGAGCTTCCATATCTTCAAGAATTCTCACTTTCAACTCTCTTCCCTCCATCATCACCACCCATTTACTGGTGACATCACTAGCAACTCCTGGTTGTGTTATTTGATTTCAGGTACTACTTATTATTCATAGGCTCGCAGTCTTGCCAAAGTCAAATCGATTGGGACAAAACAACTCATGTAACTAGCCTTGCTAAAGTCAAACAGGTTTGAACTAAAAGTCAATAAGTTTGCTTCAAAACTATTTGCTGGTTTAAGGAAACTGGCTAGCTATTTCAATTAAATATTACATTTTAACCCTAATACTTTCCAGATTTATGACAAATCCAACGCAGAAATTATACATGTTTTACATCATTCTTCCACACAACATTATCAAAGACTTGAATTTGGTCATTATAAATTAAATCCACATAATTTATCCTTTAATGAATATCACCATATAGTTGCCATACTCCAATAATCATGAATGACATATATAAGTATATCATGATCCCTAAATGAGATTGAATGTGTGATTCTCAAAACCTGCCCGTAAACGATTCTCCATATGATACAATCATTCGCCTAACATATATCATGCTAATGACATGGACTATGAAATATGTCTACTCCACTAATCCATGATTATTGATCATAATCTCGATCATATTGCAAAATGATAATGTCCCCAATCAAAATTCTCCTGCCATGACTGATCTTCCATAATCAGATATGTTAACAACACACATGATATCAAACTCTCTAAACATGTGTTTATCCTGAATTTGATGATCCTTAGTTATATCATTAATATCCTTCATATGTTCATAATATATTCCCATCACTTATTTATCAGTAACCCTTAATAAGACAATTCGGGTCCACATCAAATTTACATGACTCACATGTAAGGTAAATGTAACACCCCACTAGAGGCAGGATATTACCGGCATGAGACATGGATGACCCATCTCAACCAACAAGAAACATAGATGACAAATACCAATATTTGACAGCATGTATGAAACATATCATACAAAAGGACTGATGAGAACTGTCTGGAACAAGCCAAGCAAACTCACACGAGATTGAGATCGTCCCCAAGAAAGTCAAGGTAGTACGGAATCAAAACTCTAAACCTCTGAAGAACAAGCGACGGAAACTTAGAGTGCTAATGGGGCACCACAAAGGGTTAGCAAGCCTTTGATAAGCCAAAGTCAATGAGAACAAGTTGAGGGTTACTCAAGTCTCAAGAAAATGGTGATTTCTATTAAAAGATATGTTTTTTTTATTACAGTGAATAATGCCCCTTAAAATAGGTGGCTAACCCTAATTCTATCCAAACATAATAAAATCCTGATAAAATAAACCCAATAACATATAAAATCCTTTAATTTTTAGTGCATGGGTTTTATAATTTAATTAAAGTTCAGTCCAACACTTAAACATCACATAACCTTAAAAAATTTAAAACATAAAAGTTGTATGAATAATATGCGTCTACAGTTTGACCAATAAGGATTCTGAATTGGACTTTGACGTAAACTAAAAAGTTGTAGATCCATGTGTTCTCTTTCTAATACTATTTAAATCCCCAACATTGGACATCTGATGAGAAAGTTACGGCCAAAATACGAAGATTGCGCAAATCATGCCACTATTAATGCACCATTCGGAAATTAAGCCCAAAATCAATCAAGGAAGCCCATGCACATCCAAGACCCATTTCATTCTTGCCTTAGACATAATAAAGCCTGCATATAAAGTCTCATGTATGGCTTAAACTTCAGAACCCAAGGAATCTTCCAAATCCACCAAAATGACCCAAATACATCAATATGACCAAATCATGCAATCAACCACAATTTCAAGTTAACTTGGCCCAATAAACAAAGCTCATTCTGGATCACATGATTCTCCCTCTCTTGAAAAGTATTCGTCCTCGAATCCGAACTTGGATCATAGACAAAAAAGACAAGATCAATGTGACGACGATCCTGGAACAAAATAAAATCACATAGAAAAGAATGGTTAAGGTGAGCAAAAGTCAATAAAGCCTAGGAATGATATTTTTTTCTATACTTTTCCCACCTCAATCTCTCCATTCCTACTCTCATTCTTAACTCCACTTGCAACCCCAAAGAAATTCCCAACTAGATTTACATTTGAAACCACATTTAAAACAAACTCAACATGCACATATCGCTTCCTCAAACAATCAACACACTCATCCACAATCTAATCACACTCTATATATTCGGCCACATGGACTTTTTGCACCTCATAACTCATTGCCTCACAACCAAATTCAGATTGCTCCATATGATATTTACATTCAATTAGAGGTGGCAAAACGAATCAACGAATCAAATTTGTATCGAATCCTAAACGAATCGAATCAAAATGTGATGGATTCGTATTCGATTCATTTATTAAATGAATCCTAATATCAGGATTCGTATTCGATTCGTTTATTAGACTAATCGAATACAAATATTCGTTTAGTCATGATATTATTTAATAACATAATTTACCATAATTTATTTACATTAATTCTTTATATATATATATGAAATATGTAATTAATATATTTACTAAAAATATCTCACCAAATATCGACAATATTATTTTGTCTTTGGTAATTAGCCATAATTTCTCGAATCTTAATTGAAAAATAACAATAACTAGTAAAAAAAAAATAAGATGAATCATAAATGAATAAAAGAATCAATGAGCTTAAATTCGTATTCGATTCATTTAATACACAAATCAAATCGAATTGACTCATTTACTAAACGAATCCATTTTTCCAAACATGTATTCACTTTAAAGCGAATCGAATCGAATAAATGAATCCTAAACCAAATTGCCACCCCTACCTTCAATAGTAACTTCAAGCAGCTCATTGGCATCATAAACAACCAAATCAGCATCACTAATGTTATCGCCCACATCATTATCATCAACACCATCAACCACCTCACTTATTCATAGAAACATCAACATGTTTCATTTCATTACTCAAAGCTATGCTCATATCCTTCTTCACTTCACATTTTACTAACGTCTTTTTATCTATCAATTCTGGAAGCTCTCCTAGTAATATTCTAAACTCAACATTTGGATGTATAACTATTCCTTATAGACCTCTTGTAGGGTTAAAGGAGCAGGCTTGATAATTTTTCCACCATACCTAAATTTATACATATTTATATCCATATAATAAACTACTTTATTGAATTTATACCAAGACTTACCCAATAAAACATGCACATGACACATAGTACCACGTTACACACTACTTAGTCAACATATTTCTCAATTACAAAACTTACCACAACCTGCTTATCAACCTCGAACTCCTCAAAGTCACTCATCCACTTATAAGGTATATCAAGAGGTATCAATGGTAATCCAAATTTTTCCACAAGGATAGTGCTAGCTAAATTTATATGATTCCCTCTATTAATAATCATACTACATATTTATTATTGATAAGACATCTCGTGCGAAAGATAAATATCCTTTTGTCAATCAGATTATGAATATAAATCAACCCCTTACTTGAAAGACACCAATAATGATTAAAGACTCAAAGAATCACTAAGAGTATGAAAAAAAATAAAGAAACTAACTAAAAAAATACTAAAACCGAAGAAAAAAAACACAAACTAAAACTGAAACTAGACAGAATCCGTAACTAATATTTAATAGAGATTTTGAGACTAGATATGTGCACGAAAAGAGTTCGGCCAATAATTATCGAGTTCGTCTCCTTGAGTACTTAAAAATCAATATATTATGGGTCTTGTAACTCTTTCTGGATTAAAAGATATAGCTGTTTAAAGTTCAGTGCAAGGCATGAAATTTCTAGATGATAAAACTGATTTGTTTTTTGTGTTTGGATTTTTGTAACTCTAATAACTCAAGAATACAAGGAAATTATGTAAGGATATATGTTGCGATATTTTATATCGTACCGCAAGTGTACGATGTCAAGTTTTAGTAAAAATGAGTTAAGAGTGTCGAACCCACATGGAATGTGTTAAACTCACACTAAGTACTATAATTGTTAAACCTAACTTTATTTAGAAAATAATAAATAAGATATCAAAACATTAAATTAAGATAATCCAAAATAAGAGAGATTCTAGAGTCTGATTTCACATAGTTATCCCATATGTATTTGTTATGCCAATCAATCATTGTTCTGTTGCATTGTTTATAAGTCAAGATTCCTAAAGTATTCAACTCCCTCTCTCGAGTAATAGTGAAAGTATTATCAATTACAGACTTCGATATCCCTATAAAAATCTAGTAATTAACAATTCATTATGTTCTGTGATTCTATATTAACGACTTCAAAGGGACTATAGATTCTCCCGAACTCTATAAAACTCCTAAGTTATATTCTCTAGATCCTATTCAAAATCCCTCTCTTCGAGCGATAGATTCTAAACATTCATCATCTTTAATTGTGACCAACAATCAAGAAGCATTAAACGCAAGATAATATAAATAAACTGAATTTTAATTTCAATAAACTCAAATTAGCAATCACTACATAGGTTCAAACATCGGCTACATCATCCTCTAGAATTATAGATTTAGTTCATGACGAAAGATAATAACAATGAAAATATGGTCATGAATCTAATAGAAATCATCAGAGTTTAAAGATAGAAACTAAGAGATTAAACCTGAATTGAATCTCTTCGTCTTCGGACGTCACCGTCTTTGTCTCCTCTTGTCGCTCTTCAATCTTTCTACAATATGTGTTTTTATGTTTTATGTTGTGTATTAGCCTCCCCCTTTGAGTTTTGGATGAACTTATCTATTTATTATAGGGCCTTGGGGTCCTTGTGCATGAAAAACCCTAAAATTAGTGTTTTTGGGCGCCTGGGCGCCCAAATCTCTGGAATTTGTATGGCAGAATTCGAAGGCGCATCGTGACACACAGCAGATTTGGCTGATTGTATGCTTTCCATGTTTATGCTCTTCCCGCGTGCTTCCGATGCGTCCGTATGGTCCCAAAACACGTATAAATGTCCTAAGATCCATATATTAATGCTTTGTACAAATAAAACATAAAAGGATTACAAAATACAATAAATGATAAGAATGCAGGAATAAATGGGTGTAAACCACACTTATCAAACAAGATAATGATTGAATTGGAACAAGGCAAGAACGAAACACAAGACGCAAAAATCGATGTAAACAAGACAAGATAAAAACAATAAGCAAAACTGAATAGAAATACAAAAATGAAACTGTTTTTTTAATAAACGAAACACAAAGAAAATAAAAGGATAAAATCTGACCTTGGAACCTTTATTCCCAATACCAACTGATGAGAATCTGCCTGGAACAAGCCAAGCAAACCCACATGAGATTGAGATCGTCCCCAAGAAAGCCAAGGCAGTACGAAATCAAAACTCTAAACCTCTGAAGAATAAGCAACAAAAACCTAGAGTACTAATGGGGGCACCATAAAGGGTTAGCAAGCCTTTGATAAGCCAAAGTCAATGAAAATAAGTTGAGGGTTACTCAAGTCTCAAGAAAATAGTGATTTTTATTAAAAGATAGGTTTTTTTTTTTATTACAATGAATAATACCCCTTTAAATAGGTGGCTAACCCTAATTATACCCAAACATAATAAAAACCTAATAAAATAAAGCCAATAACTTATAAAAGTTATAGGGATAACTTACGTCTGTATTTTGACTAAGAATGATTCCGAACTGGACTTTTACATAAATTATAAAGTTGTAGCTATATGATTTCCCTTTCTAATCCAACTTGAATCCCTAAAATTTGACATCGGATGAGAAAGTTACAGCTAAAATACGAAGACTGCGTAAATTCCGCCATTGCTAATGCACTATTCACAAATTAAGCCCATAATCAATAAAGGCAGCCCATGCATGTACATGACCCATTCCATTCTTGCCTTAGACATAATAAAGCCTTCATATAAAATCTCATACATGGACCAAACTCCAGAACCTAAGGAATCTTCCAAATCCACCAAAATGACCTAAATACACCAATCTGATTAGACAATGCAATCAGAGCTCATTCTGGATCACATCAAGGACCTCTAATCCAACCAAATCACACCAATCTCAATAGAAAAGGGATCGTGCCCACAATTACACATACAACTCATACATTCTTTACATATATACACCAATGTGCATTGCAAGATACAGTACATAACAACTTCTATACACAAACACATCTCCCAGGACACTAGGACTAGTGACTGCAACTTGGGTAGTCTTTCACCTCGAGCTTACGCATCCACAACTTGAAGATCAATCGTTATAGTTTCTAACCTACAAAACTAACAAAATGATGTGGTGTGAGTTATAAAACTCAGTAAGCTATCACACACATCAAGAAAATCAAAAATGAATTTCAAGTTTAATATAAATAGACACGGGTTTATATATATATATATATATATATATATATATATATATATATATATATATACACAATTGTTTGTTAGAGAACCTTCAAACCTTACACATTCTTTTATCCCCTTTAATCATGACATCTTCAACGTTACAAGTATAATTCCAGTTCAAAAATTGAGTTCATAAGTCCCCATTGATATAAAAATGATACTTTTATAACAATATTATAACATCTTAAAATATTTGAAATATCATCAAATTGGAAGGTTTTGAAATTTTTTTTAAAAAAAAAATTAAATCAAGCATTAAACCATTTATATGAAATACCTTCTGAACGTTCGACATCCAAGTCACAAATACTTACTCAGAAACATACCTTCATTATCAAAAGCAAAGTATGATACATATTCTTTATAGATAACACATACATTATCATAAATAGGAACCACAATACAAGATTCATATGATCCACTTCACCCACAATCGAAAACGTAAATATAAATGCACATACCATAAGTCAATCTCATTCCTTAATTGACACGAAAAGTGGAATGCAAACATTCTTATAGACAAACATGTTTATTAACGAAATCGAAAGTCCATATAGTCATTTCAAACGTCATTAGAAATCAAAACACAATAATTATCTTTCGAAAACCCAGCTTGTTTAAAAATAGATCTTTCTAAAAATAAGAAATATTTGAAATTCATTATCATTAAAACTAATCATGCATCCATTACCTGAGTTATACATAAAAATCGGGCAATGTCCGAACAAGACCATGTCAATAGAGGGTAACAAGTTAGCCATATTTTGATGGTCAATACCCTAGAACATGAATCACATATGGTTAAAATTTATAAAATAAAATCATTATACAAGCACCGTGGCGGAAAACATATCATATATCTTCCAATCAAATAATATAAACCACGTTGTTTGAATCATTTTTCCAGAAACTTTTAGAAATTCATAAGCTAAAAGCATCATCGGAAACATATTTCAAAAAATCAGAAAACATGTAAATCAGAAGTATCTTAAATTCAAATATCAAAATTATCAAAAAGTAGATCAAAATATCGTAAATAATAAAATATCAGTATTCACCGTATATCAAAAACTGATCTCTGTAATAGAAAACAAATTTCAGATTCCTTATTTCATAAAAACCATATCTGACATCCAGGAACTACTTACTGCATGAAAGAAAACCAGACATCCAATGTTTGAATTGCGCGCAATGACCGTACATTATACAAAATAAGACCATGTCGACAGAGGGTAATAGAACGGTCATTGTCAAATGGGCAGAGCCCTGTAGTATTGAGAATACACAATAGACGTGTCAGCTCATGTGTGTTTTCTCGTATGCCATCCAAACAGACGTGTCAGCTCATGCCATCCAAACAGAATCTTAACCGGTACTTCTAAATGGAAGCTTATGAACAAATTTCATGGATGGGAAACTCACAGGTTTGGCATACCACATATCACATTTTGGATTCATCAAATATTGACAAATAACTAATACATCAGAGAAAAATATTATCAATATGCACTAAAATAACATAATTCTAACTTTTCATTTATGTCTTTACACTTATTCATAAGGTTTTTTAAATACTATCACCAAACCACCTAATCCCATGACTTAAACCGTCCCAAACCGATTATGGTTTGTATCTAACCTATTCCGTACTTGATGCATGCTAGTAAACAATTCTCTAAACACTATTTTGGCTTCCCAATCCATGGATCCCAACTGTAGGACACAGAAATTGGACGACGCTGTTCCAGGCTCGAGGCCCGGTTGGGAGTACGGAATAGCCCACGGGGGAAGTAAACCGGAGAAATAACATGGAGTCGCCACCCGGTGTGAACCGGGAAAATGATTTAAGGCCGCACTCACCCCTCGCAAGGGAAGACCTCAAATCGTTGGGTTCAGAATGGTCCCTTACTTATGCCACTTGTAATGAAATGATTTGTGCAATAATTTAATCGGATCTACGCAACATATATTTCCAAGGGTATTCTATTTCTAAGTTCACATGCATAGAAACAAAGCTCGTATCTACGTTTGTGTAGGCACTGCATTTTTGCATGTAAGACCCAATGATGAGTCTCATTTGGAGGCACTACCTTTTAAGTCACGGAAGCCGTGGGAAACGGACTTCGGAAGGGAAAAGATGGAAATCAGTACTTTGTCGAATTTTATCCGCATGTTTAGCTCCAAGCTCGCTCGTTGGACCTCCGTTTTAAAGCACATTTAGCCTAAAAAAACCCAGAACCATTTAACCTTGGCCCAAACCCATCCACCAACCAAAGGCCCACACGCCCACACCAAGGCCCACACGCCCAAAGCCTTTAATACAAACCCCAAATTAAATAATCATTAATTAAATTAAAACATTAACTAAATAAATATTAATTAAATTAATTAAATAAATAAATAAAATATTTACCAAACATAAAATAAGTATATGCCTAATATAAACTAATCAAATATAATCATTCCTATCTAAATAATATATTTACCAATCTAAAATATTGACTTCCTAATCTAATAAGATATTTACTAATTAAAAATATTTGACTTCCTAATCAACACCAATCTAATCTTGTAACTTCCTAATTTATAATATTTTGTCCCCCTTCAATCTTGTGTATACCATTCTTGAGAAGCCTAAATTAGAAACCAAAATCCCTTCCTTGTGAGACAAGGAGTAGCCCTAGCTATTCTCTATATAAACAACCCCTAACCAAGACATGCACCCCCCGGAGTCTCTTCTCTCTCACGACAAAAAAGAACAAAATAAACAAAATAAAACCCTAAGGCACAGCGACGCCCTTCAAAAACCAAAACTACACTCACCTTCACAAACCGATCAGCCCTACACGTCCATAAGCTTCACAAATCTGCCCATGTCACACAGCCCCTCTCGCCATAAGCCACAACACAGCACCATATAACTCTCCACCCATTCTGCCACACAGCCCTTTTCACATTGAACCCACAAACCGAGCTGCCACATACGAAGCCCTTACACACATGAGCCTCACGCCATGCACTCACCTGCCAACTTTCACACTCCCTGACCAGCCTGCCTTTAATGCCACCATGCCCATAACTTCAACACGTCACAGCCCTTAAACCCTCATTGACCACACCTTCAACTCAACACCCAACGTAGCCATACTCATCAAACAATATAAGCCAAAAACTGCCCGCACAACCAGTACCCAAATCTCTTAAAACAGTCTCGAAAACACCCTAAACCAGTGAACAAAAACTGCACTTTAAAACCTTTGAACAACCGAACAAACAGCAGCCCGATACCCATTAAAACCGCACAAAACAGTCCCTAAATGTACCTGAAATAGTGAATAGTGAAACAGCAGTGAAACAGCGGCAAAATGGAGTCAAAACAGTAGCTTGAGCAGCGAAACAACAAGGTAAAACGCAAACCAGTGAACCAGAAAAGTTGCGGAGTGATAGCCCTTCCGACGGCCGTGAAACGCGAGTCCGAAAGTCGACATAAAAGGTTAGACCTGAGGGTATTTTCCACATTCATTTTCTGTTTTATTTTTATTATTTATTGAGTATCGTTCGCATAATTGTTATGTTAAAATGCATGTTGTGGCCATTGAGTAGATAAATATGCATGGATTATGAGATATTGTATGTTGTGGCTTTGGAATAAAATGAGAGATGTGTCAACTCTCGCCGTATATCGGATGGAAACCCGGACATAAATTTCATAGCCGATTCCGAATGGACGGTAGTATGATATGTACTCGGGATACAACTCCACGTACCGCTTGAGTAAACGACACTTTCTTTTGCTTTATATTGCTTTGATTTATTTATTTTTCGTCATTTGAATTCCGCACATTATTTGTATGCATGATACAATCGAGCGCATGGGCTTAGTAAGTCGGATTAAAGGTCCCCTATTTGGAGGGGTTAAAATCCTTTACCACAATGCTTTGCCGCGCCGGTTGATTTGTGTTCGGTTGGATATAAGATATGTTCAATCGGGCATACCAAGTTTGATATGATTGCCTTTATTTTTGTATGTATGATACAATCGAGCGCATGGGCTTAGTAAGTCGGATTAAAGGTCCCCTATTTGGAGGGGTTAAAATCCTTTACCACGATGCTTTGCCGCGCCGGTTGATGTGTGTTCGGTTGAATATAAGATATATTCAATCGGGCATACCAAGTTTGATGTGATTGCCTTTATCTTTGTATGCATGATACGATCGAGTGCATGGGCTTAGTAAGTCGGATTAAAGGTCCCCTATTTGGAGGGGTTAAAATCCTTTACCACGATGCTTTACCGCGCCGGTTGGTGTATATTCGATTGAATGTGAGATGAGTTCAATCGGATACGTGAGGTCCCACATTGTGGGTTTGTTTGTCTATGAATGTGTTGCATGCATCAGGTCTGGTTTCGTTCGAACGCGTTCTCGAATGCCACACGAACGTGAACCTTCTGTTTACCGTTCGAACGCGTTATCAAACGCTACGCGAACACGCATGCATCTTCTTAGTGTTTCATACATCAGGTCTGGCTCCGTTCGAACGCGTTATCGAACGTTATATGAACGCGAACCTTATGTTTACTGTTTGAACGCGTTCTCGAACGCTACGCGAACGTGCACCCACTGAACTGAGTTATTTTCATCAGATTTCGTACATAATTGTCCCTAGTAGCTATTCCTTCATATGATAAACCTGATTGTTTCTATGCATTTTGCAAGATTGTGTAAGTGTCATTCATCTGTACTCCCCACATGTATGAGTATAATGTGTTTATTAACTTGTATGCTTACCGTATGTTAATCATTATGTATGCAAATTGAGACATAGATTACATGCTAATAGGCTGTATGCAAATTCAGATATGTGTTACATGTAAATTTAGATGAACTTGTTGATGTATGCATGTGAATTTAGAAGCATGATACTCTTGGAAATAAGTGTTACTTAAACTTGATTAAATTATTACATAAATCCTTTCATTACAAGTGACATAAGTAAGGGACCATTCCGAACCCAACGGTTTGAGGTCTTCCCTTGCGAGGGGTGAGTGCGGCCTTAAATCTTTTTCCCGGTTCACACCGGGTGGCGACTCCATTATTCTCCGGTTTAGTCCCCCGTGGCTACTCCGTACTCCCGACCGGGCCGCGAGCCCGGGACAGCATGCGTCGCCCAGATTCTGTGTTCCCACAGTTTGCCTATAACCTATTTCCATATAACCTATGCCTAAGCTTGCATGCATAAAAGTAGATTGAAATAACGATAAACACATAATTTCACAAATGCATTACATTGATGATCATGGAAACGCAAATGGATAATGATTGTACAAGCATGCATATTAAAGAGAGGCAATTAAGTGCATAAATATTGAAGAGAGCTAACTAAACATATGATGGGGAATGGAATAACTAGAAGAACAAACATGCATGAAACATGATAAAGGAATCTATCTAGTGTGTGCTCGTTCATGTAGCGTTCGTAAACGCGTTCGAACGGTAAACAGAATGCAAGCGTTCGAGTAGCGTTTGATAACACGTTCGAACGATAAACAAAATGTCCGCGTTCATATAGCATTTGATAACGCGTTCGAACGGGATGAGACCTGATGCATGATATAATAAAACGCATGAATGTTCGAGTAGCATTCGTAAACACGTTCGAACGGTAAATAGAAGGTTCGTGTTTGTATAGCGTTTGAGAATGCGTTCGAACGGGACCAGACCTGATGCATGATAAAACAAAGAAAATACGTGCGTGTTCGAGTAGCGTTAGTAACACGTTCGAACGGTAAATAGAAGGTTCGAGTTCGTATAGCGTTCGAGAACGCGTTCGAACGGGACAAGATCTGATGCATGAAAAAATAAAGAAAACACATGCGCGTTCGAGTAGCATTCGTAAACGCGTTCGAATGATAAATAAAAGGTTCTCGTTCGTATAGCGTTCGAGAACGCATTCGAACGAGATAAGACCTGATGCTTGATAGACGACGCAACACATACATAGATAAGAAAATCCACAATGTAGGACCTCGTGTGCCCGATGGAACACATTTCACATTCAATCGGGTGCACCTCGTCCGGCGCGGTAAAACATCATGGAAAAGGTAGCCTTTTATGCATTTCCCTCGAATAGAGGACCTTTAATCCACCCTAGTTAGCCAATCCACCCTAGTTAGCCCATGCGCACAAGAATGCAATGCATGCATAAATAAAGCAATGATATGCAAATGGTAAATGACATAATAAAAGGCGCGGTAAAATATCGTGGTAAAGGTAGCCTTCAGAAATTTCCCTCGAATAGAGGACCTTTAATCCACCCTAGTTAGCCCATGCGCATTATGTTACCAAGCATATAAAATAAAGACAAAAATAATATAGGACCTCGTATGCTCGATTAAACATATCTCACATTCAATTAAACATACTCCGTCCGGTGCGGCAAAACATCATGGAAAAGGTAGCCTTTTAGGAATTTCCCTCAAATAGAAGACCTTTAATCCACCCTAGTTAGCCAATGCGCACTATATCATCATGCATAAATAAGCAACATGCAGAAAACTATAGCATACTAACGACTAAATCATGCTTAAAAGATAAATAAGATGCTAGCAACCCAATCATGCTCGAATACAAGATTGGATGAAATAAAATGTGTGAATCTCTCAAGTGATACGTGGTATTATATCCCGAGTGCAAACCACAATACCGTCCATTCAGATTCGGCTACGGAATTTACGTCCGGGTTTCCATCCGATATACCATAAGAGAGAACACATATTCCATTCATCCAAGGACCACAACATATATCAACAAACGACTCTCATGCGAAGGAATTCTAATAAACAACAAAAAAGATGAGAATAAATAAGAAGGGTGCCCTCAGGTCTAACCTCTTAGGTCGTCTCTCGAAAGTGCGTTACACGGCCGTCGGAAGGGTTGATGCTCCGCAACTCCTATGGTTCACTGGTCCACTGCTTCCTTTCGCTGTTTCGCTGCTTGGGGCTGTTGTTTTTACTCTGTTTTGCTGCTATTTTCACTGTATTTTCTGGTCACTATTTTCCGTATTCGGTTGCTGTTTTTGGTGTATTTGGGCTGCTGTTTGGGTGTGATTTTCGGTGGTGTTATGGCATGGTCTGGGGACTGTTTCGGTGAGGTAAAGGGGGTGAGTTTATGCGGAAATGGAGGGGGTCTTGAGGGATGAGTATTCGGCTATTGCAGAGAGAGGAGAAGAGAATTATTTGCTTCTTCCTTTTTTTTGCCTTGGGTGTGAATGCTAAGTTTATTTCTTTTTTGTTTTTGTGAGAATGAGCTAGGGTGTGAAAGGTTGGATTTGTGTTTCTTTTATAGGCAAAGGCTAGGGTTTCTCTTGTTTGAATAGGAATGAGATCAAGTAATTATGAGGGGAATATCCTAATTAGTGTCTCACAAAGAAAATATCGAGTTAATTGGGGACATGATTTGGCTCAATAAGGTAGATCATATATTTGATTTGTTTATTTAGGTATGTGAATTATTTAGATTGGGATGTGATTTATTTAAATTAGGAAGGATATTATTTTAATTTGTGACATGTTTTAAATGTTTTAATTATTTTTGGGTGGGTTTTGGTGGGCTAAATGGGCTTGGGAGTGAGGCTAGCAACAAAACCAGAAGTACCGACACCGTTCGAACGCCTATTCGAACGCTACACGAACAACCGCAATTTGTTTGACGTTCGAACGTGTTCACGAACGCAGCACGAATGAAAGCAGTGAACATGTGAATTGAATCCGATGACATACTTATTCTGAATTTCCCCTTCCGACATTATTTTCCCGCAACTTTCGTGACTTAAAAGGTAGTGTCTCCAAATGAGACTCATCATAGGGACTTACATGCAAAAGTGCAGTGCCTACAGTCGCCCCCACTTTGATGGGACTTGTGCAGTGTGTGACAATGACAATCCTATCAAAGTTATGCATGCGTTTTTACTTACCTGGCTCGCCATCTATTGCTTAACTTACTTGTTATCCTGAGATGCTTTGACCTTTGGGCTTTGTTCCCAAATTATATTGAATATGGGCTTTTTTCCCGAACTGCGTTGAGAGAGGGCTTTATTCCCCTAGGTTTTATTCCCGAGCTATTTTGAAAGTGGGCTTTATTCCTCTAGGCTTTGTTCCTGAACTGTGTTGAAAGTGGGCTCTATTCCTCTAGGCTTTGTTCTCGAACTGTATCAAGATAAGGCTTTATTCCCCTGGGATTTATTCCCGAACTGTATCAAGATAGGGCTTTATTCCCGAACTGTGTTAAAATAGGGCTTTATTCCCCTAGGCTTTATTCCCGAACTGTATCAAGATAGGGCTTTATTCCCGGGGCTTTATTCCTGAACTGTGTTGAGATATGGCTTTATTCCCCTGGGCTTTGTTCCCGAGTTGTGTTGAAAGAGAGCTTTATTCCCCTGGCTGTACTGAATGTGAGCTTTGTTCTCGAATTTGCTGAATGTGGGTTTTATTCCTGATCTGTTGATTGTGAGTGGGCTTTGTTCCCTGGCTGTACTGAATGTGGGCTTTGTTCCCGAACTTGCTGAATGTGGGCGTTATTCTCGAACTGTGTTGACTGTGGGCTTTGTTCCCGAACTTGCTGAATGTAGGCTTTATTCCTGAACTGTGTTGACTGTGGGCTTTGTTCCCGAACTTGCTGAATGTGGGCTTTATTCCTGATCTGTTGACTGTGGGCTTTGTTCCCGAACTTGCTGAATGTGGGCTATATTCCTGATTTGTTGACTGTGGGCTTTGTTCCTGAACTTGCTGAATGTGGGCTTTATTCCCGAACTGTGTTGACTGTGGGCTTTGTTCCCGAAACTGTTTGTCTTTGCTGCCTTTTCCTTTTCTTCAAAATCTGTAAACAATAAGACAAAAATTACGTGCATGTGACGTGTATGCATGTATGCATGGTTGTGTTTCCAATTCCGATGGGTTAGGTCTTCCTTGTGCTCTTTGGTGTCCTTCGTCTGTAACTATTTTTGGTCGCCCCTAGGCCTACTTATAATTTCTTTCTGTCAATTCTCCTTGGTGATTGCTCAGTCTTCTTTGATTCCGTGACTCAATATCTCGTTACGTCCCTGATTCGCGAGGTGGTAGACTGGTCGCCCCCAGTCTTGGCTTAGCTTTCTGTTTTTCGCTTCTTGCACTAGGTCGAAGTAAATCATGTTATGTGACGTTCCAAAACTGATGGTGATGTGGGCCTCGACCCTGGGACTCATCCCCAAAACTGATGATGATGTTGATGTGGGCCTCAACCCTGGGACTCATCCCAAAACTAATACTGGTGCCGATATGGGCCTCAACCCTGAGACTCATCCCCAAAACTGATGATGATGCTGATGTGGGCCTCAACCCTGGGACTCATCCCAAAATTGATACTGGTGTCGATGTGGGCCTCAACCTTGGGACTCATCCCTAAACTGATACTAATATGGGCCTCAACCCCAAACTGATACTGATGTTGTGGGCCTCAACCCCAAACTGATACTGTTGTTGTGGGCCTCAACCCCAAACTGATACTGTTGTTGTGGGCCTCAACCCCAAACTGATACTGACGTGGGCCTCGCCCTCATACTGATACTAATATGGGCCTCGCCCCAAACTAATACTGATGCGGGCCTCGCCCCCGAAGTGATGCTGATGTTGACAATGCTGATGTGGGCCTCACCCCAGGGACTCATCCCCAAAACTGATACCGATGTGTTGCTGCTTCTGGTTGGCTTGCATTTGCCGCTTTCTTCTTTTCTTCTTTGAAACCTCTCTTAAGTCGTCTCTCGTATAGTTCTCCATTCAAACTCACATATTGAGAAGCCAACTCCTGAATGATTATCTTGTTCTTTTTGAAAGGTAGAGGCTCAGGCAAGTAAGTGAATGAACGCCTTTATTATTATTAAGACAAAGGTTCGAACAAGTAGACAAAATCAATGTCTTTATCAAAAATGCAGGATTGTAATCAAATAAGCCAGGGAAAACATCTTCATTGTCTGCGGCATTATCTTCTTCCTCGGCCTATGGTTCTCCACTATTGTTATCTTCTATCTCCATGCAAGAAGCTTGGTGGTTGAGAGTTTGGAGGACAAAGGTTTCGGGCAGGCCAGAGTTGATCATGTAGGTGGGTGGTGGAACAGAGTGGTAGTTAGGCAGGGGGTTATGGTATGTGTTGGGTTGTTCTTTCTCAGGGTCAGGTATTTTATGGGAGTCAATAAGGTTTTGGATCTCATGCCTAAGGCGGGTGCAATTGTCGGTGTCATGGCCTTTTTCTTGATGGAAGTAACAGTGTAGGTTTAGGTTGAGGTACAGTGGCACATGGTTCGGAAATGGCCTGGGTTCCAAAGGTTTTGGAAGTTCTTGCATCTTCAGCTTTTCAAACACCCTTGACAAAGGTCTACCAAGATTGGAGAACCGCCTGTTTCTGATGGTAGAGACCTCAGCAGTAGCGTGCTTGGTCTCAGAAGGCCCCCCAAAAGTCCTTCTATTCTGGCCATAGAACTTTCTGTTCTCAGCTTCTTCTTCTTCAATATCCATGACAGTTTCCCTCAACTGTCGGAAATCTGCAATCATAGAGGTCATCCTCCTCAACTTACCATAAATAGAGGGCTTAGTGCCCTTGATGATCATCTTGATCTGGTATTTCTCATAAGGCCGAGTCTGTATTTTCAAAAGCTGGCTTCTCCAGCGATCCACATAGTCTTTGAAGCTTTCCTCCGGCTTCTGTTTGGTGTTTTCCAAGTCGCGGAGCGACAAGTCAATCTCCAAGGCTGTAACATATTGTTTCAGAAAGGCGTCTGCCAGTTCCCTCCAATCTTCCTTGACATTTCTCTCAAGACTATGATACCACACTACGGGTGCCCCTTCGAGCGACATCCCGAACATTTTCTGAACTTGGCGCTGTGATAGGCCCACTGAACTCATAACTGAAACATACTGTCGGAGATGGACCCTCGGGTCCCCATTCCCCTTAAATTTTGCTATATCGGGCATTTTAAACTGAGCCGGCAGTTGCTCCTCAAAATTCATTGCATCATAATCTAGCAAGTCTTCGTGCTTACCCCTCATTTTGCAGGTAACCAATTCTACCTGATCCCGGAGCTTCTGTAATTCTGCCTGAGACCCAATCATTCTTCCTACCGCATATTCAGCCATGTCATCATCAAGAGCGGGGATGTCATCCCCCAACCTATTCGGAGGCTCCTCATGCCTTACATTCTCAGAGTTTCCCCCAGCACGGGGCACAACCATATTGGCCATAGCAGCAGTCAAGGCTTGCAACTGTTCAGTAACCTTGGTGAGATTGGTTTCCAACTGATCCATACGGGATGTTTCATTCTCTGATTCGCTCATGTTTGCTATTGGCCTTTTAACAAATCTTCTTTTTTCCCTAACCCAACGGATATCTATGACGGCTCTTAAGACACTAGAGAGTTAACATGATGTGTGTATGCATGAGATGCATGAGATACGTACGATGTATGGAACATATAATTCGGCCCATTGGCATTTTAAAGCTTCAATCGCATTATTGCATGGTGCAAACTTGTCCCAGTTGAAAAGGCCCAACAGGTTTACACCTTTGCGATAACATGACTAAACAACTTCAAATGATAAGGGGCCCAAACACAGGATGGCCCATCGGCATTTCAGAAACTTTTAGCCCAATTGTCATAGGATACGAACTCGTCCCAGTTTAAATGGCCCAACAAGTTCGCATTTCTGACAAGAAGTCCAACTGAATCCAAATGGTGATGGTCCCCAAATACAAGCATAAAGAGATAATTCAAGCATAAAGCAATAATTTCTACAGAGCGGCCCATCGACATTTCGGAAGCTTTTGGCCCAATTGTCATAGGATACGAACTCGTCCCAGTTTAAATGGCCCAACAAGCTCGCATTTCTGACAAGAAGTCCAACTGAATCCAAATGAGGATGGTCCACAAGCACAAGGAAATAGTTGCTATAGGTCATACAACTCCGGTCTACATGTGGGTTTGCAGGAGTGTGGACAAAGACTCTCGCTGGCGAAGGATTGCCCACAACTAGGTCTCCCCACTCAAGGGTTCGAGCAACCAAGTGAGCGTACCATTTTTTATACCTTACGGTACGTGCCAACGAGTTATGGTACTTGACTGACTGTCAAATGGATTCCCGTTGTAGATTCCCTAGAGGGAGGGCGGAGCGAACTCTCTTAAAAACCCAAGCCTCTTAGGCTCTTATCGCTTGGTGATAGGAATAAACAACAAGTCCTCCAAATTAGTCCATCACAGTAGGCTACAAGTAATGATTATCTAGGTACCTTCGCAGCTTTTCCTTATAGAAAGGTAGTGAATGAGGGAAGACACCAAACCATTACCTAGCCTTAAAAGTGCCTTTGATTAAACCCATTTCAACCACTATAGACACGGTTAACTAAAGCACAAATCATAATCATTACAAGGCATTACTTCGGGGCCAATTCTCTATCCCCAGTGGAGTCGCCAGACTGTGGGACACAGAAATTGGACGACGTTGTCCCAAGCTCGCGGCCCAGTTGGGAGTACGGAATAGCCCACGGGGGAACTAAACAGGAGAAATAACATGGAGTCACCACCGGTGTGAACCGGGAAAATGATTTAAGGCCGCACTCACCCCTCGCAAGGGAAGACCTCAAACTGTTGGGTTGGAATGGTCCTTACTTATGCCACTTGTAATGAAATGATTGTGCAATAATTTAATCGGATCTACGCAACATATATTTCCAAGGGTATTCTATTTCTAAGTTCACATACATAGAAACAAAAAGCTCGTATCTACGTTTTCCTATAACCTATTTGCATATAACCTATGCCTAAGCTTGCATGCATAAAAGTAGATTGAAATAACGATAAACACATAATTTCACAAACGCATTACATTGATGATCATGGAAACACAAATGGACAATGATTGTACAAGCATGCATATTAAAGAGAGGCAATTAAGTGCATAAATATTGAAGAGAGCTAACTAAACATATGATGTGGAAGGGAATGACTAGGAGAACAAACATGCATGAAACATGATAAAGGAATCTGTCTAGTATGTGCGCGTTCGTGTAGCGTTCGTAAACGCGTTCGAACGGTAAACAGAATGCAAGCGTTCGAGTAGCGTTTGATAACGCATTAGAATGATAAACAGAATGTCCGCGTTCGTATAGTGTTTGATAACACGTTCGAACGGGATGAGACCTGATGCATGATACAATAAAACACATGAACGTTCGAGTAGCGTTCGTAAACGTGTTCGAACGGTAAACAGAAGGTTCACGTTCGTATAGCGTTTGAGAACGCGTTCGAACGGGACCAGACCTGATGCATGATAAAACAAAGAAAATACGTGCGCGTTTGAGTAGCGTTCGTAAACGCGTTCGAACGGTAAACAGAAGGTTCGCGTTCGTATAGCATTCGAGAACGCGTTTGAATGGGACAAAATCTGATGCATGATAGACGACGCAACACATACATAGATAAGCAAATCCATAATATATGACCTCGTGTGCCGATGGAACACATTTCACATTCAATCGGGTGCTCCTCATTCGGCACGGTAAAATATCGTGGAAAAGGTAGCCTTTTAGGCATTTCCCTAGAATAGAGGACCTTTAATCCACCCTAGTTAGCCCATGCGCATTATATCATCATGCATAAATAAGCAACATGCAGAAAGCAATAGCATACTAATGACTAAATCATGCTTAAAAGATAAATAACATGCTAGCAACCCAATCATGCTCGAATACAAGATTGGATGAAACAAAGTGTGTGAATCTCTCAAGTGATACGTGGTATTGTATCCCGAGTGCAAACCGTAATACCGTCCATTCGGATTCGGCTACAGAATTTACGTCCGGGTTTCCATCCGATATACCACAAGAGAGAACACCTATTCCATTCATCCAAAGACCACAACATATATCAACAAATGACTCTCATATGAAGGAATTCTAATAAACAAAAAAAAAATTGAGAATAAATAAGAAGGGTGCCCTCAGGTCTAACCTCTTAGGTCGTCTCTCGAAAGTGCGTTACACGGCCATCGGAAGGGTTGATGCTCCGCAACTCCTCTGGTTCACTGGTCCACTGCTTCCTTTCGCTGTTTCACTGCTTGGGGCTGCTGTTTTTACTCTGTTTTACTGCTGTTTCACTGTATTTTCTGGTAACTATTTTTAGTATTCGTTTGCTGTTTTTGGTGTATTTGGGCTACTGTTTGGGTGTGATTTTTGGTGGTGTTATGGCGTGGTCTGGGGATTGTTTCGGTGAGGTAAATGGGGTGAGTTTATGCGGCAATGGAGGGGGTCTTGAGGGATGAGTATTCGGCTATTGCAGAGAGAAGATAAGATAATTATTTGCTTCTTCCTTTTTTTACCTTGGGTGTGAATGCTAAGTTTATTTCTTTTGTGTTTTGTGAGAATGAGCTAGGGTGTGAAAGGTTGGATTTGTGTTTCTTTTATAGGCAAATGCTAGGGCTTCTCTTGTTTGAATAGGAATGGGATCAAGTAATTATGGGGGGAATATCCTAATTAGTGTCTCATAAGGAAAATATCTAGTTAGTTGGGGACATGATTTGGCTCAATAAGGAAGATCATATATTTGATTTGTTTATTTAGGTATGTGAATTATTTAGATTGGGATGTGATTTATTTAAATTAGGAAGGATATTATTTTAATTTGTGACATGTTTTAAATGTTTTAATTATTTTGGGTGGGTTTTGGTGGGCTAAATGGGCTTGGGCGTGAGGTGCAACAAAACCAGAAGTAAAGAAGTACAGTACCGACACCATTCGAACGCCTATTCGAACGCTACACGAACGTCCACAATCTGCTTGACGTTCGAACGTGTTCACGAACGCAGCACGAATGAAAGCAGTGAACATGTGAATTGAATCCGATGACATACTTATTCTGAATTTCCCCTTCCGACATTCGTTTCCCGAGACTTCCATGACTTAAAAGGTAGTGTCTCCAAATGAGACTCATCATAGGGACTTACATGCAAAAATGCAGTGCCTACACCAACACACTTCAAAATCCCCAAAACCTATGGTTTCACTATTTCACATATACAATGGATTCCAACTCATTTCATGCATATTTCATGATGATACTAACATAAATAAGACTTTTTAACTTAGTAATCATTCAAATCATGAAAAAAAAACTTAAGTCATGAAATGGATCGTTGGGATGTATGCCCTAGAGCTTCATATATTGTAAATAGAATTATTTAATTGAAATAAAAAATGTATTATTCATTTAATAAAAATGTTTGATTTATCCTTGATTACTCATGTACTTTCAAACTTAGTGTATGAGTATCATACACAAAAGGATTTAAGTCTGAAGTTAGTAATCTAAAATAGTCTATAGAGAGCAAACAAAGCAGGTACTTTATTTGTGATATATCTATAGCTGCGGTCCATTCTATACTTGTATGACGACCTTCATCCGAGATCATTCATGTGGTGACATGAGAATGGAGGCACATTATATGATGTGATCTTATAGGACTGGACCCAGATAGAAATGAGTATCTTATAATATCCGTTAAATAAAGATATTCATTTCAATATACTAGATAGTCATATATAAATTGCTCTTAATCTTGAGTGTACTACGAACTCCTGCATAGCATGTTATGTCCTTTGATTACTAAGGTGAGGTTGGTGAAGCAGTCTCAGCCAATAGCTATGTATTTTGGGGACATGGTTTGGTGTGTAGCTGGGAATGTTTTACATAGATATGTAATTCACTCCTTCTTGCAAAGAATTAGAAGAGTATATATTTCATAAGGGTTGATTCGGTACTTGAATGATTAGAGCGCTCAAGTCTTTCTATTGTGAGTAGAAAGATTAATACTCATAATAGTTATGAATAAATTATTCATTAAAGAATCAATGGTATTTAATGTATAAAATAATTAGAGGGGTATAACAGACTTATGACCCAGCTCTAATTATGAGATACTCGTGAATGATTAATTCGTATGCATTGACTATATCGATAGACACTGAAGTTGTTCGGCAAATATTTTCCATCTACGACAAAGAGAGTGCAACTTCAAGTTTTGAGTGGAATAACGTGAAGTTAATAATTCAGAATATTTAATTAAAGAGTTTAATTAATATTTCAAGATTATTAGAGCTTTGTATTTCCATTTGGTCCCGTGCTAGCTCGATTTACTGTAGCAAATCAAATATAATTGGATTGTCTAATTATATAATCACATATATATTTATATATTATTAATGAGATTAATAATATAATTTCTCACAGATAAAAACTATATTAAATAAGTTTACTATAATATTTTCTAGAATTCTTTGATTATAAGATAATCAAATTATAATTATGAGATAATCATTATATCATTTTGATAATGCTAAATTATGAGATAATTTTATCATTATTATGATAATGGTATTTGTATTATCAAAGAGATAAGCCCATATGGCTTGCCATACTCTCCAACATTTTATGTTTATTAGGTCATACCTAATTACCTAATTGTTTTGTCATTGTGGTCCACTTAATATGCTTTGGTATGGCACTCTACTTGATTGTGTTTTCCATTATAATTTAATGGGATTGGTGGCTTAGTGATGTGATCCAGAATAAGCTCTGTTTGTTGGACCAAGTTAACTTGAAGTTGTGGCTGATTGCATGGCTTGGTCAAATGGTGTTTTTGGGCCTTTTTGTTGGATTTGGAAGATTCCTTGGGTTCTGAAGTTCCATGTATGAGACTTTATATGAAGGCTTTATTATGTCTAAGGCAAGAATAGAATGGGTTTTGGACGTGCATGGTTTTCCTTGATTGATTTCGGGCTTAATTTCTGAATGGTATATTAGCAGTGGCGGGATTTATGCAGTCTTAATATTTTGGACGTATTTTTCTTATTCGATGTCCTATTTTAGTGATTCAAGTTGAATTGCAAATTAGACTCATGGATCTATAACTTTATAGTTTACATCAAAGTCCAAGCCAGAAGTTCTTTGGTAAAAATACAGAAGCAAGTTATCCCTACAGCTTTTATGTTTCATATTTTTAAGGTTATGTGATGTTTAAGTGCTTTGCTCAACTTTAATTAAATTAGAAAGCCCATGCACGAAATTTTAAAGTATTTTATATTTTATTGGATTTATTTTACTAGGACTTTATTATATTTGGGTAAAATTAGGGTTAACCACCTATTTAAAGGGGCATTATTAATTGTAATTGATAATTAATTTAGAACATATTTTTTTTAACAAAACAAAGTGACTCGTGTCATCTTGAGAGAGTGGATTCTTCCTTGATTCTATGGATTAAAAGCTTATCAACATGTGACAAGTGTTGTGGCGCTGTATCGCTGTTCAAGATTCTCTAAAGAAATAAAGAAAGGTTCTTAAAGACGAGGTTCCTTAAGGGTTGTACTTGATCTTGGAATGATTTTGTTCATACAAAAAATCAAGTTTCGTGATTCTTGGTGCTTAGAACACGTGGAGGGGTTTGCGTGGCTTGTTTCAGGAAGGTTCTTATCATTTGGTATGAGGAGCTCAAGGTTCCAAGGTCAAGATTTTCTCTATCTTTATAGTTTTATGAAGTCTTCATATTCCTTTCTTTTCCTTGTTTTTTGTCTCTTATACTTTCAATTTTTTTTTAATTATTTCCTTTGTGTTTTTCATGTTTATGACTGGATCCTGAATGTTATTATAATGGTCTTGCATGGTGATAGCATATAGGATTCAATTATTGGAGTTTTTGAGTCAATTAGGGTCGAATTTGTCTGTAATTTTTGGATTAGTTCGGTCAGAATTTTTCAACCGCCCACAGATTTTAAAACTACTGTAACTTTTTATCTAGAAATAGTTACGAGACCCATAATATATCGATGTATACGTACTCAAGGAGCGGAATTCGTTAGTGGTTGGCCGCACTCGGTGAATTTACATTTCAAGTCTCAAAATCTCTTTAAAATAATAGTTACCAATTTTGTCCAGTTTCAGTTTAGTTTATATTCTTATTTTACTTTTGGTAGTTTTTTTCAATCAGTTTCGTTGTGTTTGTTTTCATATTTTCTTAGTGATTTTTTGCGTCTTTAATCATTATTAGTGTCTTTCAAGTAAGAGGTTGATTTATATACATAATCTTATGGACAAATGGGTATTTATCTTTCACACGAGATGTCTTATCAATAATAAAGTATGTAATATGATTATTAATAGAGGGAATCACACAAATTTAGCCAGCACTACCCTTGTGGAATAATTAGGACTACCATTGATACCTATTGATAGACCTTATAAGTGGATGAGTGATTTTGGGGAATTCGAGGTTGATAAACAGGTTGTGGTAAGTTTCTGCAATTGGGAAGTATGTTGACCAAGTAGTGTGTGACGTGGTTCCTATGTGTCATACGCATGTTTTATTGGGTAAGCCTTGGTATAAATTCAATAAAGTAGTTTATGATATGGATATGAATATGTATAAATTTTGGTACGGTGGAAAAATTATCAAGCTTGCTCCTTTAACCCTA